>OMOT01052932.1:0-21031 GCA_900312575.1 Acanthochaenus luetkenii
TATTAATTTGCTAAATTATATGTTTCAATAAAGGATACAAGGATACATCAATATTTAATCAATAAGCCACACACGCGTACGCCGTGGTACCGAAATTGGTACCGAGTGCCGTGAAAATGTACTGGTACCGGTACCGACTACTGAAATTATGGTACCGTGACAAGCCTAGTGCCTTTACTGGTGCAGAGTAACTGCTAGCTCACCAGCCCTAATATTCTCTGTTGTCAAAGCCTGTGCAGAAGAGGGAGCAGCAGAACCAGTTCTTGGCAGCTGATCACCTGACCCTCCCATGAGCCACCAAGCTCATCACACTCTGACACCTCAGACATGCCAGAAAGGGTTCATTGTTTGTGCCAAAACAAATTATACTGCATCAATGCTTTTTCCACAAAACCGAGCCTGAAAAGAAAATGGTATGATTGTCGTCTGTGAATGGTATTTCTTACCTTGAAGGCAGCAATGGAGTCACTTAAAACGGGAAGGAAGTGAGACAACAATGGGGATTTCCTGGACCTGCTGTAGACCAGTGAAACTGAGATGGCCAAAATAGGATAATGTGTCATTTTATTTTAAACTCTCCACAGATGTGGGGTTAAATGTGTTTTGTTTCGTCCGTCCCCCCTATAATCATGGTGATGGTAACCTGAAGGTTGCTGAAGTAAGATTGTAACTGGCATGTTGGGTGCAAAATGCTGGACCAGCTGGCAAAATAATAGTAGTAATAATGATAATAATAATAATAATAGTCCTGAGCAAGCCACCTGACTGCCAAATGCTCCAGTAGAGCTGCTAGATGGCTAGTAGTTCTTTCAGATTGAGACTTCTCCCATGGCCTCTGTCCTCTGTGTCCTATTTCCACCAAGCTGTATATATTAAATGTGTTTGTCTTTGTGAACTCCTGGTTAAACAGAAGTGTGTAGTGTGAAGTAAATAAATAGCCAATGAGGCTTTATCTGGTAAACTATCTGGTGCAATTACAGCTATAAAGATCCTCAGGTATTTACTAGCAACAGACCTTTATTTTGGGTCCATTCATTTATTTTATGTCTCATGTTGAACCAATTTTTTTTTTTCCCAGTTGCCTATATCAAGCAGCCTATGAGTAACAGGGGTGTAAGGATGTAGAGACGGGATGCACGGTGCTTACGCTAGCCAAAGACTTCAAACGAGTCAGCTTTTTTTTTTCCTGTTTAATTTCTGGATCTGCTGTGTGCCTGGTCAAAGGTTACAAAGCTCCAAAGTATGTGGTACTCAAATGAACGTACATTTTCCTGTCATGTGACAATAGGCTGAATAAGCAAGTAGTATGTGCAGTTGTGCCTCTTGTCACTCATATAAGCTGTTCTTACTCTAGACCTGATGTTACATTTTTCTGGTTTTTATTTTGGTTTTTTGTGACACACACAAATATTTCCTTCCTGGCATTCTTGTGCTGTTTTTCAGCTCCAAAAAGTTCTAAAGGGATAAATAGATTTTACATTCTGGGCCCACAACAGACTGGGTTAGCCAGGGCTTACTCATTGTGTCATTTACACAATTTCCTCCTCATTTTCATTTTACAGTGTTTTACTTGCAGAGATAATTTCCCCCACAGGGCTAGGATTTCAAATGAAAAAATACTGTTTTCACCCAAGTGGTGTAAAACATTTTGAGTTAAACCTGGCCCTAATGTAAACCCCTCCTGCCCTCCTGTGGAAAAGCAGACATACATTTGTTTTAAAGCAGCAGATAAAATTCCCTTTTATTGCTTGACCTCACCAGTAAGTTCCTGATCTCCACTGACTTTCACCATCTGGTATTCCAGTGGAAACGCCGTCTTGTTTTCTTTCTCTGGCTTACTCTGCTCTGTCATCCAGACGATCTGCATTTTTTTGTTTACATAGGTCTTTCCCTTCCTCCCTGCTCCATCTTGGAAGACTATCAACTCACCTAAGAACTGGCTTTGTTGTATCTCATTTAAAAAAACGTGTTTGTGTGATTTTCCTCTTTCTTGACTCATTGCATTTTGAATTTGAAATCTGAAACGTCAGCCCTGTAATGCGGCAATGAGCCCGCAATTGTAGGCATATCGGACTGCACACCTCTCCTTATTCACGAGAGCTGTATGTCTTCTCTCCAGCTGCCTTCCTCACACAGACTGTATGTTTGGATGACACAACAGTCAAGTTTGAGATCTGGGATACTGCAGGACAGGAACGGTATCACAGCCTTGCACCCATGTACTACAGGGGAGCCCAGGCCGCCATCGTGGTCTACGACATCACCAACACAGTAAGTTACCTGGCTCGTTGTGGCATATCGGCCAAGATGCCGAAAAGACCTCTGTCAGCTGTGAGATGACCCTTGTCTTGCAGTTTGGGTTGATGATTGCTCAGTTATGCAGACAGCTAACAGACCTTTGTTCTTCTAACTCTGACACAAGTCATGTGTAAAAGTCATATAGATGATTGAAAGTTTTAAAAGCACAATGTTTTATGATTATGCATGTGCGTCTTTTTCTTCTTTTTTTTAAGGATACATTCACACGTGCAAAGAACTGGGTGAAGGAGCTCCAGCGACAAGCCAGCCCTAATATTGTCATTGCACTGTCAGGGAACAAAGCAGACCTGGCCAACAAGAGAGCTGTAGACTTCCAGGTACAGAGGAATCCTCACAAATGGCGTACCACAGTACAGTATTTGCATTCTAAGTGGACAGTTTGTTGTCTGTACAGGCAACAACAAGCAATATTGAAGCTTGCCATTTTAAAATTAAACTCTTGATTGGAATGGTACATTTGTATATTGCCTGTAGACATATCTGTATTCTCATTATTGCTTTAGGAAGCACAGTCATATGCAGATGACAACAGCTTGCTCTTCATGGAGACCTCTGCCAAGACTGCTATGAATGTCAATGAGATTTTTATGGCTATAGGTAAGTGAAGAAGTAGAATCAAATATGGATGCAACACTATCATTACGTTGTCTTAGTACAGAAATTTACTCATTGTTACCTTCTCTAAATTAGCCAAGAAGCTTCCCAAGAACGAGCCCCAGGGTGGAGCAGGCGCTGGCGGACGGGCCAGAGGCGGTGTGGATCTGCAGGAAACCGCTCCACAGGGCAGAAGTGGCCACTGCTGTGGGGGTGGGAACTAACTAACATACTGAGTCAGTTGATCCAACCAACCTCCAGTATCGAGCAACCAGACCAGACTGTCACACACATCCCATTGGTCAGACCAGCTACCCTTTGAACAACACGGCACCAATCAACTGTTTGGCAAACCAGTCCACTGGCCAGTAGACTGCCAGACCCCATCGATGGTTTCAACCGATGAACCCAACCCAACAGACAAAGAAATTGACCAACAGGCTTATTTACAGAATCAAGTTTTAACCCCAGGACATGCCGACCCATGACATCTCAATTGACGATGGACATTTGACGTCACCCTAGAAAAAAAAAGGTCCCACAGATGAAGAAGGAAAAAAGAAAAGATCAATCAGTACCAATCGCACGTAATAGTCATCTGCTCACCTTTGATCCTCTGTATTTCTGTAGAGGGGAAGGAATCAAACGCCACTGGGAGGAATGTAAACAGGCTTGTTGGCTCTCCGTTCTCTCCTACCCCCTGTTTTCCACGCACCAAACATTTCTACAGTATTTCTGTGTGTTTCATGGTCCTATGTCACTATTTAAACTCAAATGCTATTTAGGTTGGTGGCAGGTGCATGCAGCAATCCTTCACTTTTCTTTCTTGTTCCTGATCAGCTTCCTGGAAAAGATGGAGAGAGAGAGAGAGAGAGAGTTCATAAAAGGAGGAGGGGAGTGGGCAGTTATTTCCTTCTTGATAGCAGCTGTGTAGATTAATGGAATTATTACATTGTTATCGTCATCACTATTATTATTGCTTCAGCTTCTTTTGACACATGCTGTTCAGTATGTTAAAGCCTAGACCACCTAAGGTTTTACAGTCCATCTATGAAATCGAACCATATACAGTAAATAGTACATTGTTAACATTGTCACCAATAAGTCATTTTAGCATTAATATCATGTTTTTGAATCATCTGTGTACAATGACAAATTCATAAAGCAAGATTTGTTTTCTTGACCAAAATCACAAATGTGTATTGAAAACATGTTGCTGTATTTGTATCATTTTCTGCAAGCTTTATAACCAATCAGTAGTTATTGTCAAAACAATATCTTCCCAATCTCTGCATGATGTTTTGTCATCCTCAATTATTTTGTGTTGGAAATGTTCTTGATTTTATTTTTTATTTTTGTCTTGATTTGTTTTCTTTTGAAGATCTATGGTATGAAATGCACTGGTTCTGTCTCATTGTCTTTGTGAATTCAGATGTTATCCTCTAGTTCCTTTACTTTTCCTTTCACTCTTTTTATTTTTACTTTTCATAATGGGGAGGGATTGCTTTCACCAGTGTTGTTATCCTGTGTTATGGCATCAACAACTAGCACAATAGTACCTGTACAGCAGCCACTGCTGTGAGAGGGGGGGTATGGGGAAGGGTGAGGTCATGGGTAGAGAAAGCAAAAAACAAATTGTAATTTTACCAATAAACAAGGGGAAGGTAACTTTTGGTCTGCCTGTCTAATCATTTCCATCCATCCATTGTCTATACCCGCTTACTCCTATTCAGGGTCATGGGGGGCTGGAGCCTATCCCAGCATGCATCGGGCGGAAGGCAGGGAAACACCCTAGACAGATCGTCAGTCCATCACAGGGATAACGCATAGACAGACAAACACAGTCACACTCACATTTGGGCAATTTAGAGTCTCCCAATTCACCTGACCTGCATGTCTTTGGACTGTGGGAGGAAACCCACGCAAACACGGGGAGAACATGCAAACTCCACACAGAAAGGACCGGGGCGGAGATTTGAACCCATGACCTTCTTGCTGTGGGGCGACAATGCTAACCACTGTGCCGCCCTCGTCTAATCATTTCACATCTAAATATTAACAGAGATTGTGGCTTGGAAAATTTTCATTCATATTCCTGCCAACATTTGTGTTCATCTAACCTTTATTTAACCACATTTGCATTGAGATTTAAACATTTATTTTAAGAGAAGCCAGGCCAAGAAACGAACATCATGACAAATGCAAAGATAGACTAATAACACGCAACTACTATGTGTACATAAGCAGAAACACTATTAAAACCACAGAATGGGTAAGTGCTAAGCCAAAATTCACTATATCAGCAATCTAATAAAATCAACACACAAAAAACTGGCAGGATCAGGAGATGAGCCTAAATGCATCTTCATTTTGCAGCAAGTAACAAGTAGAAGGAGTGGATTACAAAGACTTCCTGTTATTCGATTTGTGAATCAAAGCTGACTCACCCAGTCACTAAAGAGTGTTGACTGTTTCTAGCTTGTCACTGCCTTGCCCTTTTCTCAATTCCTCACATTCCTTCTCCAGTCGTTTCTTCCCCGTCCCAGTGGGTTTGGTTGGAACAGAAGCCCTTTGACATGTGACAGTAAAACAAACTGGTTTCCCTTTCTTGGCTGAAATGAACAGCAGCTGTTGGAGTGAGTTCACTGCTTTGTGGTGGATAGATTAGATTGCTCAAAACGACTTCAAACGTATTGATCTCTCCAGATATTGAGGATACAGTGCCCGTTTTGGAGCCGATTAACTGATTATTGCAGATAACCATGCACTACACAGTTCACACTTTTCCAGGGGCCCTTGCCTCCTAGCGACATTGAAAATGCCCAATCGATGTTTTTAGAGACCAGCTTCAAGGGCTGTTTCGAGACTGTCAGTGGTTAAAACATATCTGGGTGAACACGGATCAGCTCTGTCTCCCGTTGTCCATCAATTTATGCCTCTCTTTTCTCGGCTTGCTGTGAATTGAAGTGAATGTCCAACTTGTGATACTCTCAGGTCCTGAGGATTCAGCCATGGTTTGTATAAATATTTTGGAGAGGCCATTTGAGACCTTTAAGGCCATATCATAGTTCATAGTCACAGATGAACGCCTAATCAGAAAAATGGGTAGGTGCATGGGTTCAAGTTCATTTATTTATTTATATAGCCCTTTATCACAAGCATGTCTCAAAGGACTTTACAGAAATGAGCCCAACATCTAACTGAGCAGCAATTAAAGGAATTACAGAATAATGTAAGACAAACAGAACAAAGCACAAGAAAAACGTCCAAGAAAACCTTATTAGGGTATTGAGGATCATTTGAAATGTCTGCAAATGGAATGTTTATATTAACTGAATTAGGCTGATAATGATTGATGTCCCTCTATTTCAGTCCATCTTCATATACTATCAACTACAGCGCCCATAATGCACTTCACCGCAGCCGAGGCGTGGACAGCCATGCTGCATTCAAGTGCTCTGTGTAAGCTCTTACTACTAAGGATGGGGGATTATTTTCGATCCGATACCAAGTAATACAAAGGCTAGTATCCCGATACCAATACTGATACCGAGACTTCTTGTGCACATAAAAAAGGGAAATCTGTGTAAATGCGAACATCAAAAAAATATGTTTGAAAGCCTTTGCATTAGTATTAAATAAACTGCCAAAGATCAGACACTTTGTTTTCTGTTTATTAACAGCATTATAAAGCACATGTTCAATAGTATTACCCTTTTCAGGAGTTATTCTTCACATCATGTGAACTGAACATTTGGGGTAATCAAATACCCTTAAGTGAAATCAAAAATAGAAATAAAATCTCTTTAAAATAAGAAAAAATAAGAACAGCTGCTCTGCCGCAGTCTCGTTGTCAGTTTCTCTTGGTGCCTGTGGATATAGCAAAGGGAGAGGGCAGAAGGAGAAGCAGTTCCTATCCTACACAATTATTTCATTTTTTCAGCATCAGATACACATTCGATTTCATAAAAAATATATATATAATAAAAAAACTGTTTAATGAAAACACTACATTTTTTTTATGTGAGGATCGATTCTCAAAAGGAAAAGAACCGGATCTTAAGTATCGATCCGCCCATCCCTACTTACTACAAAGCTCAGAGTTGTAAATGCAACTTGTCTGTGCGTTCATATACTTTTGATCGGACCATGTGGGCTATTTGTTGTCTTGTTTAAAAATACTTTGGAACAACTTGTAAAAAAGAAGAGAAGAGAAGGCGCATCAGGCATTGTATAAAGTCCAGTCCCAGTTGTTTTATACACCACATTTACCACCAGTTGTTGGCACGGCCTCCGTTTTCCCCAATTTCCCCAGTCGTATTTACCACTTGTAACCGTTGTTGTGCCCTTCTTGATTCCGATATTGCCGACAGCACTTGAAGGCAGCTTAAGAGCCAAACGGGAGCAGAGCCTAGTTCTGCCGCAGCGTGGATATGTCGGACCCGGCGACACAGGCCTTGCAACCCCGGCTTCTCCAAGCCCAGTCTAGTGGGTCGGCTGCGTCTAACACTGCCGCCTCCGGCTCTGGGTCAGGTAGTAGCGATCCGTCCAGACCGGGACTAAGCCAGCAACAGCGTGCAAGCCAGAAGAAAGCCCAAGTCCGGGCTTTCCCACGGGCGAAAAAGCTTGAGAAACTTGGCGTATTCTCGGCATGCAAGGTAGCTAGCTTAGCGTTAGCTAGCTCAAGTTCACCACAACAAAACACTGTTAGGGCAGTATTCGCATTAGTGAGTGCGGGGTAGCTAACGTTAGCACACTCGGGACACAATAAAACACATATAAACAGAAAAGCCTTATAAGCTAACGTCAACCTTTGTAGCTAGCTGGATTGTCCCTCGGCTACTATACATGGCACTAACGTTACATCTATAAATATGCACTTATGATCAGCTAACTAGTTGTTTAACCATTCATTGGTTTGGGTAGAAAGTCAGCTGCTAGCTAGCAACTTAAAACGTTTGTGTCGCTTTATTTAATACCGTACATATTCTGCCTGTTCTCAGGCCAGTGACACATGCAAGTGCAATGGGTGGAAAAACCCCAATCCACCAACAGCCACTCGTATGGACCTGCAACCGCAAGCAGCCAGCCTGAGCGAGTCCTGTCGCAGCTGTGGACATGCTCTGGGTACAAGCCGGCCTCCGTCCACATCTCATCCAGCACGCAGCCCTTCACCTATCCACAGACAGAGCGATCTGCCAGTGGCTTGTTGATGGACGAAGTTGTTTCTGACACCTCACCTGTACGTAATTGCGGAGAAAACGTGCGTTGTTTTGACTTGTGCATATGTTTTTGTTGGTGCTGTGTGTATAGCTGACCACGTGTCCCACCTGGAGAATGTGTCTGAGGAGGAGATAAACAGGCTGCTGGGTATGGTGGTGGATGTGGAGAACCTTTTCATGTCTGTCCACAAAGAGGAGGACACGGACACCAAGCAGGTCTACTTCTACCTCTTCAAGGTAACCAAAGTATATCTCTAATCGGTGTGAAGTGTGGCAATGTCTCTTACTCATTTGATAGTCTTGATTTATTTAAGTAAGGTCAGAGGTTCAATCCCCACAACAGCCAATATGTGTGTCAATATCCTTGTGTCCTTCATCGTATGCCGCTCTGGGTAAGACTGTATGCTGCATGCCTGAAATGCAGCCATGCACATACACACTGCATTCATTTGACACAGTTAAACATACTGTATATCATCACAGTACTTTTTACCAATAACACGTTGACATTCTCCCTCATTGCTGTCCCCTTTCACTTAGCTGCTGAGGAAATGCATCCTGCAGATGAGCCAGCCAATCGTGGAGGGGTCTCTTGGAAGTCCGCCCTTTGAAAAGCCCAACATCGAGCAGGTGAACATGGACGAAAGTGAAATAATCTACATCTTCAGCTCCTATCCTGATGCATAGCTGTAACTGGAAGAGCACCAAGGATATAGTGTATCTCTGAAGATTGGCGTGCTTCTACTAGGATGCTGCATCAGCACCTTTCACATTCATGTTTCTCCTTCTCTTGCAGTAGTTGTTTCATGACTTTGTTTTTCCTTTCTTCCAAAGGGGGTTTTGAATTTTGTTCAGTATAAGTTCAGCCACCTGGCACCTAAGGAGAGGCAGACCATGTTTGAGCTTTCAAAGATGTTCCTCTTGTGCCTGAATTACTGGAAGCTGGAGACGCCGACACAATATCGCCAGCGCTCCCAGAAAGATGATGGCACAGCATACAAAGTGGACTACACTAGGTGTGTGTGTGTGTGCGTGTGCATGTTCTTATTTAACTTTTTAAGAAAGCAGTAACACGTCGCTTCAGTAATTCCGTTGTCACTATATAGACTGGTGCATGCTAAGGCTTGTTGGATTTCTGTGTTGGTTTTGCTGTTGTCAGTCTGGACAATGGCAGTATTTTGTCTTGTGGTTCCCAGGTGGCTGTGCTACTGCCATGTCCCCCAGAGCAACGACAGCCTACCGCGTTATGAAACCACTCAGGTGTTCGGCCGTAGCTTGCTCAAGTCCATCTTCACTGTGACCCGACGTCAGCTTCTGGAGAAGTTCAGAGTAGAGAAGGATAAACTGCTGCCAGAGAAACGCACACTCATCCTCACACACTTCCCCAAGTAAGTGCAGCCACTCTTGAAATTGTGTGTTTAAAAAAAATTAATAATCAGATGTAGTACAACATCCTTTTCAGTACGTTGCACTAGGTTAGTGTGCATTCACATTAGGGATGGGGTTTTGGCTTTTTTTTTGGTACACGTTTACACATAGAATTTTGGCGTGTAACCGCGACGTCATTATGATGTCATGTCAGGGTTATGACTATGATATAGCCATAGAGGCCAATGATACTGGTCGGAAACTCAGGTAGCTGCTAGTAGGTAAGCAAGCGGTTATGAAGGAGGATTAATGTTAGGAGGTAAATATAGGTTAGAATATAATATAATATACTTTACAGTTTCAAAATGTTTTCATAAAGTAAACTAGTGTCATGAAATTCTAATTAGACAGCCTTCGAATCACGGAGTGGTTGTGTTATTGTGACAGATCTTCAACTGTCCATATTATGTAATGTGAGATGCCTCTCTTGACTATAACTAGGGTAGGCTACTATTATTATAATACAACGTCTATTATATTATAACACAGGCCCACTACTTGGCCTACTTACTAATAATAATAATAATACATGCATAAAGAAAAGTTCAAAGTTTACATTTTTTATTTGTAATAAACAAAACATTGATTGCCAACAGCATTTATCAATATCGACAAAAAAAGTCAATTCTCAATTTCAATTCACAACTCTGTATACTTGGGATTGCTTTTTAAAAACAGGATCATGTCCACAGCGAGGCTTGTCCAGGCATCAGTTGTGATTGCGATGTATTCTTGTTTCCTTTCTCTCCTCCAAGGCTTGATCATACATTTGTTGAATCCGCTGTGTCATCGTCCACTGGCTTGGCACTGAGTAAGATGGCTCAACATACTCCATCTGGCACCTAAAGCCTGGCGCATCAACTTCACATGTCTTTAATTTCCGCGATCAGCTGGCTGATTTTTGCGGCTCTCTGTGGACTGCACTTGTAGAAGAAGCGTTATCCATCTTGTTCAAAATCTGCGGTTGCGTGTTTTAATCGCAGATGGTTGTTCATTGATCCGGTACTCCCCCATCTCACACTTAAAACGATACCACAGAGTGTACATGTTACAGAGTTGCCGTCGACTTGTTTTGTAAAATACTTCCAGGCTATAGCTTTTCCGCCGCCCATTTCGATGCTGTTACATCCTTCACTGTGTGGTATGTTGTGTGGTTGTGTTCTCCAGACAGTAAGAGTAGAGTAGGAGTCTGCTGTGCAGGTCCGCCTACACAATTGGTTCTCCCTGATGGCTCTCCTACCTGTACTGATTGGTTCCTGTTGTTCCAGATCTGCTCATCTAATCAGCATGCAGCATTTTAAGATTTTGGTTAATCCGCCCTAAACGGATAGTGATATGTTTTCGTGTATACGATTAAATGTATACACGCCCCATCCCTAATTCGCATTAGTGCACATGAGCACATAATGTATATATTATCAATTACAATCAGTGTAAATTCATGGAGAAATGGTCATCTTTCGCACAAAGGTGGGGCCCTTCCATTAGGTCCCTGACTGTTAATGCATGATTATTAATACTTGGTTGAATCTCAAATAATAATAATAAGATGAAAAACAAGGCCTAATGCAGAATAACAAGTAACAACTACAATGGGCTGCATGATGGAAACAAATAGACCTGTATACTGTCGTTCATGTAAACACATGCTGTGCTATCAAAGCTAAAATTGATACATAAGACTAGGACTGTAGATGCATATTAACAAAAGTACAGCCATTACTATTTCTAGGAATGGATACTCTGATACTGTGTTTATCTAGTTGACCATATTATTTGCTACATGCAATAAAGGCTTTAGACTGAAACCACAATGCGCACAAATTGGCTACAGGTCTATATTGATTATATTGGTAATGACTTGTAACATCAGTCAGCAATGCATACAGATTGATAGTATTTGATGAAATTTACATGTAGTTATATTCAAGTTTTTCATGAAGCAATGTTTATTCATGACTGCTTAAGATTTCACTCCTCTCCCTTTGACGGTGTTCACCATGTGCATGCTTTTGTTTTGTTCTGCTCTGCCTGTGTGTATCAACCCCTATAGAGGTTTACCACTGAAATAGCATGTTGTGCCATATTGATAATCGTTGATCTATTGGAGGATCATTTGTGTTTGTCTTAAATGTATATGTATGTCTTCCAGGTTCTTGTCTATGCTGGAGGAGGAAATCTATGGGGAAAATTCACCCATCTGGGAGGCTGACTTCACCATGCCTGCCTCAGATGGCACACAGCTGGGACACCAAACAGGTGAGGGGGCCATGCCGCCTTGTGGCCATTTAACTGACACCTGTCCTATGGGATGGGACAAAGACCATAATACAGGATCATACTTTGCACATATTTAGTGATTCTGCTGAAAGCCTCTGTTCCTTGGGCTGTATTCATAAAACTGCTATAAATAATAAGTACTTGAATCATTGATCAGGTCACATGAAGGGAATTTAAACGTAACATCAAGAGGTAAACTGTTCCCAATTAAAATACAGTTATTCTAAAGCTGGACACAAACTACTCACAAAAATTAATTTCAAACTACATAATAACTGGGTGAAAACTAATGAATGTCAAGTTATCACTTTATTTCTCTCATACTACACAATAGTCTGTGTCGACTGTCTACCTGTCCTAAAATTTGCTCAAACTGGTTCAGACACACTTAAGTCTAGAATATTGTTAGGGATGGAATTTTTCAAAAGAAATCTAAAATAGTGTATGGAGTGTCTCTAGCATTGGCATATGAATGTAAGACCTAGATGTTGGTGATGTATTAACTGTGGTCTGTGCATCTTTCCTTTGTAGTGATCAGTCCTGCTGCAGTGTCTGGCTCCCCCTCCCTCTCCAAGGGTATGAGCAGTGTCTCCTCACTGGGCAGCATGGACACAGGGGGTGCAGAGCCCATCACAGGTCTGTGAGCCCTGGGTCGGTTCTTTCACTTTCCAATACCTTGCTACTAGATCCTTAGTAGGTACATTGGGGCCTCACAAATGTCTCTTGTAGTTAAATATAAACACACACATGTTAACATATGTTAATTCAAATATGAATGCGCTTACATTTCGGCATTTAGCAAATGCTTTTATCCAAAGCGACTTATAGTACATATCATCATACCGTTGGTGGAGACAGCCATGCAAGGCGCTAACCTGCTCAACGGGAGCAATTTGGGATTAGGTGTCTTGCTCAAGGACACTATGGCAGATTTTTTTTTCTGGGAGGAGCTGGACTCGAACCTTCAACCTTGCGGTTGCTGGGCGAGAACTCTACCTCCTGAGCTACTGCTGCCCCAATCACCACTCATGCTGCTACTGATGTCACTTAGCAACCATGGTGTTAAGCTTTAGTTCAACAATTATATTGCTCTGTGGAAGAGTAACATTTTATTATCAGCGGAAGAGTAATATCTAATTATTTTTATTTAATTATTAGATTAAATCAAAATGATTTATTGAACATGATGTGCTGTTTCCTGTTTTATAAGAGCAATTAACCAATAAACCAACAACCGGTGCCTAACAAAACCTCTTGAACGTTCTAAAATCGCTGTCAACTACGGCCTCTCATGGCTTATTGCTTAAAAATAATGCCTCACGAATCGCTGTCCCATTCAGGAGAGAAGCGTAAGCTTCCGGAGGCGCTGACCCTGGAAGATGCCAAGCGGATCAGAGTGATGGGAGACATTCCCATGGAGCTGGTCAATGAGGTTATGATGACCATAACTGACCCCGCTGCTATGTTGGGACCAGAGGTGAGCATAGACGGTAGTCATTTGGTTAGGTCTGGATGTTTATGAGGTATGGGGACATTATTTTAACATTTAGATCTATACTGACGGTTTATAATGTATTTATTCACTTTGCTAGACTAACCTACTGACACCAAATGCTGCCCGTGATGAGACTGCCAGGTTGGAGGAGAGGCGGGGCATCATAGAGTTCCACGTCATTGGAAACTCGCTTTCCCAAAAGTCCAACAAGAAGATCCTCATGTGGCTGGTCGGCCTGCAGAACGTCTTCTCTCATCAGTTACCTCGCATGCCCAAAGAGTACATCACACGACTGGTGTTTGACCCGTAAGTAGATTTCTCATACCACATGGTTATTGGATGCCTTATCACTTTTTGAGTTGTTGTATTCTTCATCTTAAACAGGAAGCACAAGACCCTAGCCCTTATCAAAGATGGACGCGTCATCGGAGGCATCTGTTTTAGGATGTTTCCCACCCAGGGCTTCACGGAGATTGTCTTCTGTGCTGTCACATCCAACGAGCAAGTTAAGGTACATAACCACCTTAATACCCATAAGAGTAGAGCTGGTCTACTCTGAACAGACCTTTTGTAGAAAGGTGCTCCCTCGGCTGCATTGTTTTGCTGATAATGAAAAGTGGGTCGCGTAACATTTGTTTCCATAATGACCAGCTGCAGTTGCTGCCACTATCAGCAAACAGTATTTAGGTACCACTCTGAAACACTTGAAACACTTGCCTGAAACTCCCACAACGCAACCAATGTGCTCCATACTGACTCTTTATGATCAGATTAACAACTATCAACGTTTCTACCAGTGCTTTCTTCATTATGGTTGTTGTTTTCATAAACTGTAATACCGTGAAACCTCTTCTTCATTGTGATTGGTCAGCTCACAGAAAATACAGTTGCACTCCTCTAAAAAGTTGAACTTTTCTGATCTTTTGAAGGCGCTCTGCTCTCTGTTTTAAAGAAACACATTTTAAAAGCCAGGAAAAAAGGAAAAATTGGAATAGTATGAACATGCATGTACTAAGTCAGGACAGGACCATGTGTCAGATTGTCACCTCTGGTCTTTTTAATTTAAGGGCTATGGAACCCATCTGATGAACCACCTAAAGGAGTACCACATCAAACACAACATCCTCTATTTTCTCACCTACGCTGATGAGTACGCCATCGGCTACTTCAAGAAGCAGGTACTGCAGGCGTGACCTGTGCATTTATTCTCCCCCTGCCCTCTATCCTGTTGTCTCCCATCTTTCTGTAATTTGTTGGTTCCTCGCAGGGCTTTTCCAAAGACATCAAAGTGCCGAAGAGTCGTTATCTTGGTTACATCAAAGACTATGAGGGAGCGACCCTCATGGAGTGTGAGCTGAACCCCAGAATCCCCTACACCGAGCTTTCTCACATCATCAAGAGACAGAAGGAGGTATGGGTCATTCTCATTAAAGCAAAGACCAGTTGTCTGTTGTGAATCCCTGTTTTTGGTAATATCAAATGTATCTTTCAATGTCGTATCAGATCATCAAGAAGCTGATTGAGAGGAAGCAGAGCCAGATCAGGAAGGTTTACCCAGGTCTGACCTGCTTCAAAGAAGGGGTACGGCAGATCCCTGTGGAGAGCATTCCAGGCATCAGTGAGTGTTTTGGTTTTGGATTGTGGATTGTGGATATTTTATGGATGCATAAGAGAATATTGTAAAATCAGGATGGTCTATATAATTTCAGACTTTCTGTTTGTTTTCAGGAGAGACCGGCTGGAAACCCAGTAACAAGGACAAAGGGTAAGTTCAATGCATCGTTTTTAAATCAATGTTCCACTATGTGCTTGATAATTGAATTATTCAGTTTATATTTCCTGTTTTTCATACACTATTGCATACTTGCAAGATTTTGACCAGGATTAATGTTTTTCAATATAGCCTGGCCAAATACATTTATTTCAATTTGAAGGTTTTTTAGAATGTAATGTCTTTATTACATAGCACATTACTCTGTGAAGGCACGCTGTGCAGGCTGGGATTATTTTATAAACATGGTTTAACAAGCCTCTAATAATGCAACTAATCTGGTAGTACTCTGCATTCCAGTATGAATAGGATTACAATGCACAATTCCATTGAAACCTTAAAGACGGTAGTATACATAGATCTTACTCAACACCTGCTGTAATCAGTTTTCTCATACAGTGCATGTTAGTGTAGTCATGGAGGCAATGACTCATTTGCATCCATGATTGAATGTTTTGTAGGAAAGAGGTGAAGGACCCTGATCTATTGTACAACATGCTGAAGAACCTTCTGGCCCAGATAAAGGTAAGGGAGGGACTCTTTGTCACCAGACAGGAACACAAATTGCCAAGAGGGGAGACTAACCAGGCCTTCTGTGTCTCTTCACCAGACTCATCCAGACGCCTGGCCCTTCATGGAACCAGTGAAGAAATCGGAGGCTCCAGATTACTACGAGATCATCCGCTTCCCCATCGGTGAGCCGGTCACCATACAATTGTTCACCGGCTTTTCCTGTTCCTGAGATGATGTTGTCATGGTCTTGTCTAGTTTCCATTTATGACGTACAAACTATTCATGTCATATTATGAGGAATTCACTTTCACATGGATCATTATTCTCCTCCTCCCTTATTGTCCTCACAGACCTGAAGACGATGACAGAGAGGCTGAAGAACAGATACTACGTGACCAAGAAGCTTTTCATCGCCGACCTGCAGCGAATCATCACTAACTGTCGAGAGTACAACCCTCCAGACAGCGAGTACTGCAAGTGTGCCAACACATTGGAGAAGTTCTTCTACTTCAAGTTGAAAGATGGAGGCCTGATTGAGAAATAAAATCTGCCATAGACTGATATGCAGCTTTCTTTACAGGTGGACAAGGAGGGACATTCACGGTTGCCACACACGAACATGGAGCAAATCACCAGAAAATCAATGCTAGCTATTTTCATACCTGAGTTAATGAGGGTGTACGTAGGAAGGTTCGTGTACATGACTGACTAATCATAGAAGGGACTTGTTGGGCTTGTACAAACATGACGGAAGGGGGTTGTCAGAAGTGACAGAGGGACAGTCGAGCATTGTGTCAAAATGGCATTACCTTCCCCCTTTCAGTTATTTTGTCTGTCATTTTCTCTTTTCCAATACTCGCAATGAGTTAACGATAAATCTTAATATACATGTTGCATTCAGTGTACCAAAGTGATAGGTCTCAGTTAAAATGTTGCCGCTTTTCAGTTTTATTAAGTATAGTATGATCAACCTGGTTTTGTCACATTTGATGGCGTTTGTTCAGTCCAGTGTTCTCATGCCTAAAAGTCATCACACAAACAGATGTGCATATTTTTGTTCTTTAACAGAAAACTGGACCTTGGGACCTCCGCCATATTGCCTTCTGTTACTGACAGACACTTGAACAAGCCAGTCAACTTCATGGGTATAAAGATAAAGTAGCCAGTCAACTTCATGGGTATAAAGATAAAGTATCCCTGAGAGGTGAAGTCCTTATTAGACTTTTCACATTGAAAGATTGACTCTTGAGAAGCTTGAGACAGTGTTGGACTTAGCATTCGAAATAAAATAGTTCCCCAAAGGTTGCATTCAAGAAAACCTCACTGTTTTCATGTTGACGACAGCATAATAGACGCTTATCTATACAGTAAAGGATGTGTACTGTAATTTAAGCCATTTAGGATGTGGTCACATAGTAGCTTTGCTTTCAATGATGAGTACAGGTGACAGTTCTTGTCATTGTTTCGATAGACTCTGTACCGGTACTTCATTTCCACAGATCTGCTAGCTAGTCCCGTTTAGCATACAGCCACATATTTGTGACGATCAGAGGTGTTCAGAATAGTTAATGTTGATACGACTTAAACAAGGGGGTGGGAGCTGACCAGCAGTCCACCCAGTAGTTTTGTACAAAGGACCTAATTTCTAGTTTATTAATCACTCCATGCTCACAAGATGTGATGGGTGTTGTTGCATAAAATGATTTATGCTCATAAAAACAAACAATCCAAGTGTATTCACACTTATTGTTGTTGCCGTATAAAGTTCTTTGTTATTTCTAAGACATTTTGGGAAGTGACTGATCAATGCTGGTTGAGTGTTCCATTGACTTATGTGTGTGTTTGTCTAAATATATATCTTATTTTTTGTGCGTTTAATTTGTACTTGAATCGTGACTAGCTTTGAATAACTGAAGTGATGTCAGTGTTGCATTGTTCAGGATGATCAATTACATATTTGTCCCTTGGTCTATATGCTGCATATCAGATTATCTTGTCTGGACTGTGAGTGAACCTTCCAGCTATATGAGGACTGCTACTGTCTCTAGTTATGGTATAAATGCGATGTACTGTAACTGTAATACTGTTCATTACAATAAAGTTTTTTTTTAATAAGCAATTGTTTCATTTGCAGGTGGTATCTAAAACTGATAACTCACAGATGTTATCTATGCAACGTTGGTTACGATTGACATTGGAAAAAGGGAACACACCCTAAAGTGCAGAGGTGTGCTGAGTAACTAGGACAGTAAACAGCAAGTTACCATTGAAAACAGCAAAGGGGATTCCCAGCATCAGCTCTATCAGTATGATGTAACAGAGACCAAACGGTAGGGCCCATTTGGGGTACATTCAAAGGCTGAGGAGGATCTTACAGCGGCTTCTTCCTATTCAACAGACTCAAATATAACCACCAATATAAGATTGACCACAGACACATTCTGAAAGACCCATTGCTGTAGTTTTATATCTGTGTGTAACGCAGGCTCCCTGTCGTTGGATAAGTACACAAATCTGTTGTTCCTCCAGAGCCTCCCTCAGGACACCAGCTCTCTGGCAGAACGCAAAGGGATTTCACTTTCGTTTTTCTGTCTTGATGCCACACAGCAGATCGAAACAGAAGTCACCCACATTTCCGGATGACAGTGGACTAACAGAAGCAACTGATACTACGCAGTTGTCCATCACGGCTGACTGGTGAGCAGAAAAAGGTTCTAAACAACTGATTTGTCTCTCTGCAACCAACTTTGATCTAGCCTCGGTGGCATTCATGATGGCGACTGTTTTGATGCACTTGATAGAAAGCTGAATGTATAGGTAGAGTGATATGTATAATGTGTCTACTGCCCATTGTATGTCCTGGCACTGAGTGTTGGCCCGGCACTATGAGTGTCAGTATGTACTTACGTCAGTAGTTGAGCTGTCAAAATCCTTCTGCATCAATGTCACCGTCTATTGAAAATGGCAAATAACGTGATTCTGATTCCGATGTGTTTTCAAACAGGAGGGAAGTGTAGGATGGCAGACTTAGGGCTGCACGCTTACCAGCAGGAAGTGGTGGAGAGGGCTCTCCAGGGGGAGAACATCATCATCTGGCTGCCGACGGGAGGCGGAAAGACCCGTGCTGCCGTCTATGTGGCCAAAAGACACCTGGAGACCACGCCACACGCTAAGGTGGTGGTACTGGTCAACAAGGTATATAGCATACATCACACGCAAGGGTGTAGACAGTGTTCAGAACGATTGCCGTGAAGTTCATGCCCAATTTAGTTACAAGATAGTCTCTCCGAGTGTTATTACCCGGGTATAAATGTGTTATCGGTGTGTTCTCTAGGTTCTTCTGGTAGACCAACATTACACCAAAGAGTTCAAGCCTCACCTGGGCCGCAACTACATCCTGGTGCCGGTCAGTGGAGAATGTGACCAGAAGGACTTCTTTGGCAACGTGGTGAGGGATTCAGACCTGGTCATCTGCACAGCACAGATATTAGAGAATGCCCTGACCAACACAGAGGAGAGCAAACACGTCGAGCTCTCAGGTTAGTAAATGTGAGCTTGGCTTGTGTATGATGTTATAATGGCGGAGTCAATCGGCGTTGGATATGTTTTCCCACTGTGCATTCCATCCTTACTGAGACCTTTCTATAGGCGATCGTACTTGGAGAATCAACAGATACAGATTGTCCCCTGGATGCATTCATGTTTCCCCACTGCAGACATCACTCTACTGATAATTGATGAGTGTCACCACACCCACAACGAGGCTGTGTACAACAAGATAATGAGGCACTATGTGGAGAAGAAGCTGAAAGGAGAAAGACCACTGCCACAGATCCTGGGCCTCACTGCATCGCCCGGGACAGGGGGCGCAAGAGCCCTGGAAAAGGCTGTGGAGCATGTTCTGCAGGTCAGGGTCTACCTGTTTCCCTTCCGGCACCAACTTTAATGTGAGCTGTTGTGTCCGATCCCCTACATCTCTCTCTCTCTCTCTTTCTCTCTCTCGCTCTCGCTCTCTCTCGCTCTCCGTTCTCCATCTTTATCTCCCTCAGATTTGTGCCAACTTGGACTCAGCCATAGTTTCATCTACAAACTGTGCCGCTGAGCTGAAGGAGAAGGTGCCCAGACCCATCAAAAAGTTTGACATTGTAGACATTAGACAAGAGGTGAGACACATTTTTTTACAGTGTTCATTTGTATTTGATATTAAGAAGACAAAGGTGTGAGTCAGCTATTTTTCTCTTAGGATCCATTTGGGGATCATCTGAAGTGGATGATGCAGCAGATCCATGAGTTCATGGACCTACCTGTGGACCTGAGATGTAGGGAGCGTGGCACACAGGGGTATGAGGCAGATGTGGTGATTCTAGAACAGCGGGGTAAGAAGACTGTGGGACAAAATACTGCTTTCCAAAATGCATTCAGGCTTAAGCAGTTGTTTCTACTTTGATCCTGTTACATAGTTCATGGTAATGTGTTTTTTAAGGGTGTTCACTTATGCTGACAAGGAGAAAGCTTGTGAGTTTGAGACTGGGTGGGGCAAACCTCTGCTGCTGTTTGAAAACTGACACCCGTTGACACCCGTACATGATTTGTACATATGTATTTCCTGCATCAGGGGTGAGAGAGAGCAACAGATTGCTAGCACAATGTGCACTCCACCTAAGGCAATACAACGACACCCTGCTCATCAATGACACAGTGCGAATGATGGATGCGTATTGCTCCCTGGAGGCCTTTTATAGTACCAACGCCACAGCCATCGATGGAACAGACCTCTTCTTGCAGGGACTTTTCCACGGTAGGAATGCAGAGTTTTTCTTTTGTTGTCTATCCCTATGTCTAGCCCTATGACCTTTTTTTTATGTAGCTCAGGATGTTCATGCAAGCGATCATACGCATTGCCCTTACTTTACACAGAGAACCAGGTTAAGCTGAAGAGACTGGCAAGGGATTCTTGCTTTGAGAACCCAAAGATGGACAAACTTCAGAGCACTCTGCTGGGACAGTTTGGTCCAAGTGCGAATTCCAAGGGAATCCTCTTCTGTAAAACCCGTAAAAGCACCCACTGCCTAAGTGACTGGGTCCTCAACAACAGAGCCTTACAGGGAGCCGGCATCAAGGCAGCCATCCTAACTGGCGCTGGCAGTGGCATCGATTACATGACTCAGGTGTGTTGTGGTATAATCTTCATCCATGACCTTTAATTACTACAGTTGTTCAATTACATGCTGCCCATACCTGTGGGTATGTTTCTAGTGTGTGTGAGTGAGTCTTTACGTGTATCGGTGCTTGCAGAATAAGCAGGAAGACACAATCCGTCATTTCCGCAAGGGTACTCTCAACCTCCTCATCTCCACCAGTGTGGCCGAAGAAGGCCTTGATATCCCAGAATGCAACCTGGTGGTGCGC
>OMOT01052933.1:0-10818 GCA_900312575.1 Acanthochaenus luetkenii
CTGCAGCGGTGGCCCAGGTACCGGTGGGCTTCGCAGCGGTGTCCTTCACTGCGGAACCGCAGCCCCAGAGAGCAGCAGCCACAGCACTCCTGCAGGTCAGACAGCCACAGTCTTAACTCCATACGTACTGTACACTGAAGGGATCACGTGGCTCGTTACAGTACCTGCTGTGCTCGGAAAAACATTTCAAAACCCAGTTTATGAAAAACACTGTGGGAGGTTTATTTATTTTGAATTATGATAGTTCTTACAAGTCTGAATTTAGAGCAGCTCTTCCCTCGCTTCCAGCCTCTCGCTCTCTGTCTGCCTGAAGATACTGTTGAGAATACATAGAGGCTAAACATACAACTGAAATAATGACCATTGGGATGTATCGTGGTTGTGAAGTGGTATAATATTAATACATCTGTAGGTCTACAGAGATGTGGTGAAAGACGATATTTAACGTCTTTACTCGAGCGTTGAGTCAGTAATGGCCCCATGCTGATGCAAGTAAGCCTCCACCAACACACAGGTCAAGTGGCAAATGAATGACTGTGGAAATCTGGACTGATATGCTACAATTCCACATTCACCATGACTTGACCCTCGCTGACCACCATAACATAATCTAGCACTGCTACTATTCCAGTCGCGTCAAATATCAATCCACGTTTCCAAAATTCCAAGTACATCTCCAAGTACTGACTGCGGTGTCGTGGGAACCGCTAGTCGTGCTTGGTCCTAAAGCATTTAGCCTAAATTAAATAAGGTAATTGAATAACAGAGGGAATTGGCACCACATCCTCACTGTAGAGAGGCTGCTCTAAAGGGCTAAAAGTCCAGCACCATCTACACGTTTTCTTCCAATTCTACTGTGACTAATGCAACCGTGAACTCCCAGTTTAAGAGACAGTATTGGGTCTAATTTGAAATGAACTCTCGCCATTAAGTTTGACTTCAAAGGAGCTGTGCGCCCAGTGGACTCTGGTCACTGATACTGGCCTTGTAGGAGTCGGTTCCACATTTATCACTGGTGTCCTCTTCACACACAGTTCCTTCTCTGGCTGAATTCATACCGGCCAAACACCGACTCTCTCTCAGGGAACCCACACAGCACTGTTTCTGGGCAGTCCTGGCAGAGAAAGGCACACAGGAGAATTGAGTGCAGAAGTGTTTGGATCGCAACTGTGAGTAGGTTGGCTATTCCTCCCACTGGTGCCGCTACAGAGCTGACTGATCTATCGCGTTCCCTTTGAAATGTCATTAGATATTGAAAGAGAAAGCACTTCTGTTTTTGGAAATTGAAACCTTCATAATTTCCCAGCCAAAGCCCCGAAGACCATTTACTGCTCCGGTGGTTCCAACGAAAGTTAAAACACGTAAACGTTGTCATTATGTTTCATGGTTAAATTGTTGTGCGTTTCAATAAAGTCACCTTACTAAGCCTCCCTCATATTCACCCTTTTGATAAAGCAGAGACAGATAGGCATTATAACACATAACACATGCATTATAACACTTTCCACACGTGGCTTGTACAATTAAAGATGACTTCCAGTACATTGTGTTGGGTTTAATTCTAAGAATGAAGTTAAATGACGGGGATGGGCATTTAATGACGGCCTTACCAACAGATGGAGTGCCGATCCTTTCTGGCGGGCTCCATGTTGTTGCAGTGACCATTAGCTGGAGCCCATTTGGCCCCCGTCTCACAGCAGACCTTCACCAGCTCCTTGGCAGAGACTGTATAGAAACACAAACACCCAGATCCACATTTCAGACTCTCTGACTCTGCTTTCTGTTTCGTTGGCAGGGAGAACTATGAAACCCAAGTCTATAGAATTACCTTCAGAGTAATTCTGTTTTTTTTTTTAAACATCCTGGCTAATCAGAGCGGAGTAGAGGAAAGAGTAACACATTAGCACTTCATTCTTAACTGGGTCAGGGAGCAGACAGAGCAAAAACACATTCTCTGGTTTACAGGGTAATATACATGTTACTCCGACAACAGGTCAGTGCATTCCAGCGTTGATTTGTGGCTCTTGCACTACTGTAGTAGACACAACTCATGACCTCTATGTCTTCCCAGTCAGTCACACCCTGATACAGTGTAACACATTTGTGTTAACGTGGCTCTAACACAAATGTTACAATACACATATGGGTGTCTCTTGACTGATACAATTGTACTCAAATGTTAATACAAACCAAGATAATGCAGCTTGTTGATTGACATTTTCATTTTCATGTTTTGTGTGATTGCACGGGCCATTATTTGGCTCTTCTGACTTGAATTGTGTGTCTTGCTAGGTGTGCCACGTATTGAAAAGGTTGAGAACCACTGCTTTGTCAAGATGTTGTTTTTCTTACACTTAATAAACATACAGATAGGCCAAGAGTTTTGATATGTACAAATGTTTGGGGCCTTTCCAGCTGTGGCACTACACCAGCAGACTGGAAGAAAAAAAAGATTATTCACAACCTTTTGAAAACTTTCATTTGCCTTCCGTAGCATTGCTTGATAAAAGTTTAGCCCCTGACTAAATAAAGTGTGCCTGGCGGTGGCAGAGAGGAAAGACACGATGCCAGACGGAAATCTGTCTGCAATTCCAAATGGATGGAGCTCAGACTTCTGACAACTTCCATTAAAATCAAGAGAGTCCCTGAGGTCATTATTATAACTTCCACTTTTCCTACAGCATGTGATTTACATCCCCTTTGTTTTTGTTAAAATATCCCTCTGCTTGACTTACCCATACATAACAACGCCGAGGCAATTACTCAGAACAGAGCAAGAGTGTGCATGAATTAAAGGTTTAAAAATCTAAACCTTAAAAGACACAATGACTCTTCTTTGATGCATAACTATCTGTCGCGGCCCCGCAGACTAACAAGTCTCTTTGAACCTGAGTGAATGTATATTAAAAGACAGAGGACATAATTATTCTTCCTCCTTCTTTTGCCTCCTATTCATTTTCTCCAGGTGGAATCAGCTCACTCATCACGAACATAACACAAATCTGCTCCATGTGTTCATCCAGACGGGACGTATACAGAGATAAAATACATTCCAGGATTTTACAAAAGAGTCAGTGGATGAAACAATAACGGCCCCTCTTTGGAAGGAGGCTGGGTTTCGCCCAAAATAGCTACTTTACATAAAAACAATGATAACTGTTTAAAGCGGAACCATATCTGAGCCAGCCTGACCCGGTCTCTCCCCGTCTCTTTGACAGGCCTTCTAATTTAGCAAAGGGGAGCTGCAGCGGGGGGATTCGGAGGTAGGCTCGATATGTGGCTGAGGAGCATCTCTCCTTTCTTGGCCTGTCATTATATCGGTCTATCAGACTAGCGCCGACGCCAGACACATTGCTCTCGTCCGAATCCAGAACTAGTGACATCACCCTCCCCGAAAATATGGAGCTAGACCAACAACAAAACAGGGCAACTCTCGACATGTCTCGGTGGTGTCTTTGCCTCTGTGGACATGGCAGTGATTTACAATACAGGTGGGCCGGAGAGAGGAGGAGAGAGAGAGACATGAGTGACGGCAACAACCCACAAACTCTGAAAGCAAGTGTGGTTCGACGTGTCAACCACAGCATTTCTGTGTTTGTGTGTGTGTGTGAGAGAGAGAGATAGGGGAAAGAAAGAATGTGTGTGTGTGTGTGTGTGTGTGTGTGTGTCAAGCATGGGAGTGTCCCGATGTTCTTCTCACCTTCAACATGAAGAGCGGCGATCTCGTGTCTTCTGAAACACATCGCCACGTCCAACAGCAGCTGGCTATGACATAACAGGGAGGGCTCTCCTCTTATCGCTATGACTTCATTTCCAGAACGGCTGAATCGTGTCTCAATAATTGACAGCTACTCTCCTAATCTCCCTGAGTGTGAGCAGATGGACATATGTGATCCATCTCCACGAACTCTTGACTGAGGTTATAGTTAGTTGACGGGAGCCCCGAGGGCTCGCCTCACTCTTTGATGGTTTCACACAGTAACCTCCAATTCAATTACACCTCCCTGTGGTTAGATAAACAGTATAAAGCACCAAAATACACACTGACAGCACATCACACTAATGGTGCATTGCTGAAGGAGGGACATTTGCTCGTGACTTACAGGTTGTGTTTCCTGCAGGTGCCAAACACACACACACACACACACACACGATTGTATACTGATGTTTTGTGAATATTCTGCTATGCTAAATCAACATTAGAGACCTTTGCAGTATATAGCAAATTGGTGAAACGTATTACACTGCACACCCCAAACTAAATACTCTCCACAGTCCTGTGTGGACCCATTTCCTGTTTGCTTTATTACGTCTTATACGTCTCAAGGTGTGTTCTCAAGCCAGAACACAGGAAACTAACTCATTCTTTGCAGAGGAAATCCGTCCAAAATCTGGATTTGGACGGAATGATGGAAATAACGAATAATATTACCTAATTGGTGGTTTTCAAGTTGCCAAGGTCCCATTAGAAGTGACTATTTTCTACTTTGGAAATCATGATATCAACAAAGCATAAAACGACATCAAGCATATTTCATATTTTGGAGTAAAAGACAAGGATGGCTGCTGGTATGTCTGAAAACCTATCATGTTAATCACTGCGATGCAGATGGGTGCAAGAGGCAGAGCTGTTATTCTGTTGTTATTTATCATCAATCTCTCTCTACTGTAGGCCTTGTTTATGACTGGTTTCCTGCATCTGGAGTTGATGTTTCTTTGTTAATTTCTAAGCATGGGTGACGTGGATCAGTTAGCGGTCTTCAGTAAGCACATGTTGTAGAAGTGAAATATGCCAAAGTTCCTGCAAATGACCTGGAAGGCACCCTAGATTAACCAGTCAGCCACCTCCTTGACTGATCTCCTCAGTAATGGTACAGTGGGAATAAACTCTCACATGGCCAGCTCTGGAATTCACCCTCCTTTTCATCCCAACGAAAATTACATATCTGTTCAGCCCACTCCCATATTCAGCATGTTGTGACTGGTGCTGGTGATTAAAAAAAACACTTTACACGGAAATAAATAAATAAAGTCCTACTTCAATGATTCCACATCACCTCATATTTTCCGATGATTTCTAGGCTTCAACGTTTTGTTTGACCAGCTTTGATCCTGAGCGCACTGTGCATGTGTGAAGGTGTGCCTCAGCTGGGATGAGGATTACTGGGAAGACTGGGAAGCCAGCAGCCTCACGGGAGACGGCTAATCACACTGGCTCATGAGGGAACAGTGAGCGGCGTCTGGCAATCAAGCCACAACAGTGGTCTCATTCATCACATGGGTATTATGCAGCTCACAGGTACAACCCCCAAGAAATCCTATACCGGGTCCAGTCCAGCATCAGAAAGCCTAAACAATCCCATCCCCCCTCAGTACACACTGCTTCTGGTGGAGGGACAGAAGGCAAGGGAGCTATTGACTGGGAAAAACCACACACACATTTACCTTGGGCTGCGTTCCATTGCAAAGGAAGCCCATTTACTGTATGTTTAGTGAGAAATGGTTGTGTTTAAATTCATGCTTTCTCTTGTCCTCTCCAAATGGCTTTGGCATCCTCTCCTAATGGCACTGATAACAGGCAAGGACATAATCAGCTAGCGTTTTCCTGCCGGTGCTGTCATTGTTCAGGAAATCTTCCCTTAGCCCAGTGACCTTCGCCAATGAACCCCAACAATGTCATTTGGCCCTAAAGACTGGGAGAGCAGCCGGACCAGCTACATCAACCTCCTTACCCCGGGAGATATACACAGCGGCTTCGAGGTGGGCGGACAGCACAGTGAGGGTCAACTCGATCTCTCTGTCAGCCACAAAGCTGTAATTTACAACCGAATAGTAAGTAGGTCATTGGCCTAACGCACTTATGCACCGTGCGGAAAAACATGTTCAGGACATACGTCAAGACACCGAATGCGTAGCGGTGTGTTTGTGTGGGCTCACGGGGCGTTCCCCGGTTCACAGACTTGACCTAGCGTTCCGTAACAAAACGTGTGAATGGTCAACGGCAACAAACAGTCGGTCCATAACCTATGTTACCTAAGTTCGTGCGGACGGGTACCTCTGGTGTTCACTCCCAGAGAGACATCTCATAGATGCATACATACTATACATTCCTACGGAGGCCAGGTGCTGAAAGGAAAGAGAAATCCTGACAGGTCTCAACAAAAGTCATAGTGCAGTAAAGCAGGTTAACTAGACATGGGGTGGGAACATCTCAGGATTACCGTTTGCAGCACAACACCTACTAATAAAAAGTCTCAGAATACCGACCCCATTTCTCCAGTAAGTCAGTTAGTGAAGTGGCTATGTGGATGGAATTACAAGATTAATGCCTTTCACTCATTCCCAATTTAAGTCACAGACTTCTTAGGGAAGTCTTATAATACCTTGTGATTACTTTGTGCCATAAAGCCATTAGGTATGTAGAAATATGATCTGATTAGGCTTTGCTTGGCAGGAAGCTCTATTTTCACGAGACAATTCATCAGCAGTATTTGGAACCGCGTAGAATTACATTCTTCATTAGAGCTAATGCAACACAAATGTGTATTATATGGGATTATATAGTTAGGATTGTTATATGGGGCTAGGATTGATTTGTCATATATACTATATATATGACCTAACAGTCCTATTCTGGAGCTAGAGAGATTGTGTTTTTTTTCATACTTTCCAATGTGCTGTAACTCATCTTCCAGACATTCCTTGTAATCACTTCATCGTCTGTTTTCTATCTCAGTGCCTGCGATAAATAGACTGGCCTATGCCCTGAAGGGCGCTCATATATTCGAGAACATGCTATTAATCCCATGAAGGACACAGGTAGGAACACAAGCCCAGAACTGTCACCGGCCCAAAGGAGGGAGGGGAAATTGTAATTTCAGCTGCTCTTGGGATATATCGTTTTTAGAGGAGTATTAGGAATATGGCTCCGGAATTAGTACAATTTGCTGTTTACAAACTACCGGACAAATAAATATAGTGCTCCCTTCCCTTGAATACATACCAAGTATGAGCAAGGTAGATAAAAGCTATCTAGGGAACACAGACATTTCATGAACCATTGTTTTTCCTGGACCACTGCCAGCCTGCATAGAGTGATTATGAATTCCTCGTCAAAAGACAGGATGTGAGAGAAGGAAGAGGAGGATGTCTTATGACAAGGTAACAACCGGACACTGTCATCGCAAGGCTATAAACCATCAGTGATGCATTTATCTGTAGGCGTTCAGCACATCAAAGCATTTGATTGCTACCGCATTGATTTCCTTCAATTCAACAGCTTTCCATCGCTCCATAAACATTTTTCATTGCATTGTGTGCAGAAATAGGAATGCGGTTCTTAATGGTTTGGATTTAAATGAATGAAAGGCGACCGAAACAAAGTATGTCCCAAATGAGTTACGATGCTGTACATCAAAAAAAGGTCAGAGCGACTTCAAACACTTGAAATCATGCGGCATACCTTCAGTGTCTCCCTGGGCATTGTGAGGCTGGTAGTTGTAGAGGGTTTGGGACTGTCTCCTGGGCTGCTCTCCCTCCTCCCTCACCCTGACTGGAGCTCTGCTGGTGGGACTGAACTGGACTGTGGGGTACGAGTCCTGCTCCTCTTTCTCCACAGGCTGCCTGTGCTCCACTGGGACCTTGTCTCGTCCCTTGTGGTCTTGGGAGTGGGACCCACCATGACTCTCTGTGTGGCTACTCTGACTGTGTTTATTATGGTGGCCAGTGTGTCGAACCCCTTTATCAGCATGGGCGGTGTGTGCTGCGTCTATTAACGTGCGCTGCACCACGCTGTCCCTGTCACTCTGACGTCTAACGGTCTCCTCACCAACTTCCTGTTGGGGCCCGTGGTTCTCTGTGGTCACGTCCCGTGTGGTTATAGCTGTTAATGATGTTGACGTTTCTTTCTGAGCCATGTTCTGCTGGACCTCAGCCTCGCCTCTCCACTCTTGATGATGTTTTAGCTGGTTCTCTCTCAGCTCATGTCTCCTGTCATCGTGGAGGCTGAAGGAAGTGGAGCTTGACTCCGGGTACGTTCGTGGTGCTGTAGTAGATTCCAGTGGTTGGGCCAGATCCCGAGGAGTGGAAGATGTAGGCTCTGCCAGCGTATAGTCATAATCCTCCGTGCCAAAACCGGGTGGGTCCTGTTTATACAGCGGTAAAGTGTTGCCTTGCGCCAACTTGGAATATGGTTCCAAAGGATTTGTCTGTCTACTGCCATGCTGGCGGCTCATGTCTCTCAAAGGGTTATTGTTCTCGGTGGTAGTGGCCAACACAGGCTTATTAACACTGAGTGGGTCACAGCCGGGGATAGGTGAACACATCAAGCCTCCACCATCATTTGGACAGTGACAAACCTGGCACGGGTCCATCTGAAAGGAGTGCCCCGCTTCATACTTCTTGTTGCCATGGATACAGCCAATTCTCCCACATTGCGGACACCCGTCTTCAGGTTGCAAAATATCAATGCAGTTGGGCGGAATTCCAGGGCACGGGATAAAATGGCAGCTAATCTTCCCTCCTCCCTGCGGACACGAGCATTCTGTGCTTCCGAAATCCACAAAGTACGATTCTCCCTCTGGAACTTTCCCTTTCCGGAAGCCTGCGTTGACACAGTCGTAATACTGGTAACCTTCACAGATGCATCCCCTTTGTGCACAGGTGGCGCAGCAGGCGCCCCTCTCCAAAACCTCTTCGATGCAATTCTGCAGAACAGGACAATCCACGCCTGTGCAGTCTTTTTGGCTTAGACAGATGTCCAGGCACAGTGTCATCCAACATAGAAACGTTAGCTGCCGAATGTTCATTTTGCATACAAAGAAAAAATGAATGATTTCAAGTCAGTTGTTAAAGGAAGGCGTCTCCTCAGATTTGGAATTTTATTCCAGATGGGAAAGAATTGCCGTCTTCTTGCCTGTGAAAGTAAAAAAGAGGTTAATGATATATTTACAGTACATACATAATTTTTGGATTATATTCACAGTTATCCTGAAAAGTGTTTTAAGTTAGTAACTTGTCTGCCTTAAATTGACCACCTGCCTAATATACATTTTTCCATGTCTACTCTTTTGGAACTGCAACGGATGAAAGCCATGCTTTACATTTGATTGCACGTGGAAATTTGGCCCAAAGTCAGCTGGATAGAGGGAAATATGTACAATAACCCAATAAAAAGAGTTGGTTGTTGGAAAAACAAAGCTGAAATAACAAAACCTTCCTTCCATGACAATGCAATCGTTTGCAAACAGCAGAGAACTGCTTATCTGAGTTATCAGTGTATGGCATATGTTAGCGCAGTCTCAAAAAAGGTGTCCGCTTCTTCAGAATATGGAGTTGATGTTATGCAGATACGGTCGGTTGAGTCGATTCAAAAACATGATTTATTTTTGCTTATAGTAGCTGGAGGAGCAGAATATATTCCAACAGACCCAGCTCTGATAGGAATAACATATGACTAATATAAACTAACACAAAACTACTAATAAAAGAAAATATAAAGAGGTGTAATGTATTAAATAAACATGAAGGATTGCAATGAATGCATTTGACCAGATTTCTGGAGCTTTTCTTCATCATCACATACAGTGTAAAAAATGAGATGTGAAATATTTGAAATGTGAAAAATTCATACACTTTGGTCTACAATCATATCTTTGACTTCAAAGTGCAGTTTGTGTGTCATGCTGTACAAAGATTACATAGGGTGGCAGCACAAAGGCATGTTGTTCTGAACGGCCTGATCCTGTGAGTTCTGAGTAAGTGACTTCAAATCAGACACCATATTGAAAACCAGGTGTTTTCTATTTTACTTTTCCTGTTTTTCTTCACTGCTTGCGTTTGCGCCAATTGCTAGATTATTTCATGCAAAAAAAAAGTCTGGTTCAAAGTCAGAGATGAACCCAGTATCATTCTGCATGACAAACTTGTTGTTTCCTGATGAAATATTTCTAAACTATATCAGTGGTGTGTTTTTCCAGAGCCTGTTATCGCGTTTTCCTCAAATAACATGTGGAGTAGTTAGAAAGGGCAAAAGATAATCCATGTTGACATGTTATATTTTCCTCAATAGACACCTTCTACACTCATGTGTACCTTGGAGTGTGGAGAAACCTGCTTCAACATGTCTACAAGTACTTAGCTACAACTCTTCATCTCTGCAAAAAGATAGCTTTAAAAAAAAAAAAAAATGTTTTCAGCAAAACATGAAGAATTGAGGAAACCCCTGAATTCAAGGGGATCCACAACATCAAGCATTTATATTGATATCTTCCCTGGCTATTAAAGAGCAAAATACATTGAAACATCATTTATTTGAAGGCAATAAAAAAACACCTATTGTTCATCCAACTGAATATAAAAGGCAACCTTTCTCACGTGAGTAGCTACGTCTCTCTCACTTCATCACACAGGCAAGGCCATGGGACGACAAGAAGTGCACCGCAGCAGCGTTTCGTCCAGTGAATCAATGACGTCTTTGTGTGCTGTGGGCACAAAATCATTTGACCAGATCTTGCACTCTTTAAACTGACACTCGGCCCGCTGGTTTGGTGCTTCAACGGTGTCGAACTCGGCCCTTAAAGCACCAAAAACCCAAACTCTGTGGGTGCTTGCCTAGGACGTTCTCTGTAGCTGCAAAAAGAGAAAGCTAGCAAGGTGATAAAGACATCGGATGGACTGAGCACCAGACACATCTGGCTGTACCTTTAAAGGCCAATTGATAGGGCTGTGGATGAAAACGAGTGTGGTGGGCTGTTTGTTTTGCTATCAGTTCAGGGAATGTCCTACAAAGCATTTCAAATAGAGATTGTGTGCCTTGCC
>OMOT01052933.1:10966-40976 GCA_900312575.1 Acanthochaenus luetkenii
CTCATCAGTAATAAGCCAATATGTTGCGACGTTAACCCCTATTGAAACTTGAATGAGCGAAATTATTATGTCGTTTTTGGTGAATACGACTCGCCTATTTAGGTGATGCGTTACTGGAAAGTAGTCGTTTCTGTACTGTGCTTGTTTCACTGCAGTTTAGATATTTAAAATAAAATAATAAAACATTTCGTGGCGATCAAACCACTGAATTGGTTTCGCAACGTGCCGAACAGTAACCAGCCGTTTTGGAAGTGAGCTTTATGGTGGTATAAACACACATCGATAAAGATCTACCGTGCAATAACATGCAGGTTCATCGAGCAGAATAATACTCATAATAATAATCACACCAGATCAATAAGTGACAGTATTGGCCATAGGATATATCCCATATGACCATCAGGGGGGATCACAGTGTCGATATCAATATCAAATCGTGCTGATGAGTGGGAAGGATTCTACAGTTTGAATGTTTTGAAACAGCTCATGTGTTATTATTTTGTATTGTAATTGTTTAAATCACTTACCTTGCGTCCCTGGTCTTGCGGTGCTGCTGTTCTCCTGAAGGAAACTTGAGCGCAAAGTTAGAGTCCGACTGGGGAGGCAGGGAGCGCCCCGCTCCTTTTCTGGAGGGCGGGGCAACCGTGGAGTTATTCCCCAATTAGTCAGGAATGATTTCTGTTGAATTGTATCTGCAATATGATCATCACAAATACAGGAAACCTCGAGAAAAGAAGAAAAAAGTGTCTCGCCCTTACGAAAAAACGATTGTGATCCTATGATACATTTTAGAAGGATATAATTGAATTGAATTTGTTCCCTGTTGGAATATTATGATGATACCATTGGAGATTAAATTACCACAGACACACTATAAATCACTATAGGTATATTATAATTATATTATGCAGTCAGTTAATTCACAAAACCACTGGTGTGCAATAATTCCATTCACTTTGTAAATATTGGCTGTTTTTGTATTTCTCTGTAAGCTCTTTGTTTTATTGTTCTAACCAAGAAGAGGAAGTTTAACATGAAACACTATCAATCTCTTTCCACCTACAACTACAGCTGCCAACTTAGCTTCCAACTTATTGATCGATCGTATTGTTTCCTCCTTGAGGAAAGATGACCACAAGTCACACTCAGAAATCAAACACACACAAGTGTCATTAGGTATCACATGATGCCTGTGATCCTTGTGCATCAAACTTAGCTTTTTGGATGAGCTAATAGTATTCCAGTTGTGCCAGTTTGGCTCTGACTGAAATTCTATAACGCACACGATCTATCCACAAAGTGTCTGTGTAGGACTTCAATGACATTTGTGCAACCTAATCTTAGCTTAATCTGTTGGAGGTTAAATAGTCTTTACCTCTGCAATAATTCCCCAGTATGACCTTTAGGGTCACTGGGTCACTAGTGAGAATAAATGAGGACAAAAGCTTCTTCAGTAGGTGAATGGATTGATCAGACAGGCACAAGGGGCAGTGGGGCCATTGGCCACTTTGTTTCAGGGGTCTCCCTTGACTAATCAATGACAGGGATGAGTCGGTCGCCCCATTATTGGCTTTCTCTGTTCATTATAATGAATACACACGCAGCTGCAGAGCCCCCCCGCTACGGAGACACCAAGTTACCTTTCCCTTTGTCCTCAAATGGGTGAACTGCTTGCCTCTCACTTCTGAAACTCAAATTCAAGTTTCAGCTCAGAAACTATTCTCCATTTTACAAATGTGAATGTGTCGTGTGTGCATCAAAGCTAGGCAAAAAAGTGATGCGGCCCCATATGGACATAACAAGTTTCGATGTCATTGATGACAGGCCACTAATCCTCTAAGTGTGTCCACATCCAGTATTATGACTTGCATACCGTGGCAGGAGTTGATTTTTCAGAGTGTGATCCCCGCCCGACCTGTGCCTGGCAGCCAGGCTGTCTTTTAATAACCTGGACACATGAGCTAAATGGCCCTGGAGCTGGCTGATCTCCAGGGAGGCTGTTGTCACTCCTCTATGAATTCCTGGCCTGCCAAGCAACACCCATAAACTGCTGACCTTCAGAATGGTGGGCATGTAAAAACATCATGGAAGGAAATTACATTTTACATCAGCCTTTCATCCACAGAGGTTGCACACTTGATACAGATTACATAACACACATTATCCATGGCCACCTACCATGTCTGTAACAGCTAAACTGGATTATTTAAGGAAGTGGCACATGAAAAGCAATACCAATTATCCGTTGTGCCCGGATCAAGCTGCTTTCACGTGTGAATGGGAACTGTGCACACTTCCAGTCAGTCTAAAGAAATATAAATCTAACGTCTTAACAATCAGTGGGTGCAAACCACTGATTGTTACCTGAACAGCGATGGTTAACTCCAGTTAGAGATGCCTTATGCCTTAAGGGGTCACAACCTTTGACCTCTGACTCCTGAGAGACGTCATCCTGTTGCAAGCGGGGACCGAATGGCACAGTAGCTGACCTCTTCCCTGCTCTTCTGGGGCCAGAGAACCTCAGTGGCTCTCAGTGCAATAATGTAATCTGACACGCACTGATTTGGGAGCGGTAATTGCACCCCACTGTTGTAATTTCCCATTCATGCATGTTTGAATGGTGACTTCTGCAGATACTAATTGACCAAGCCCACCGACTGCAGCCCTGCCTCTCAATAATCCACCTAATGGGCCTGAGCGGTTTCTACTCTTTCACACTGAGAACTCCAAGTAAAGTTGATTACAATGTGTTTATTATTTGTTCTCTGAGCAGAGTGAAGTCATTCTTGCCTCAGTTGGTTTGGCTACGCCGCAGCCTCGGCATTCTGCAGGGTTTTCATTCAAGCTGATGCCAGTGACATCACTGTCTACCCGGCCCCCCTGATGCAGCAGGTGTTAATGTTATCTGTCCATTGCATGACACATTGTCCTGATCTCCCCTCTTTGTTTAAACAGGTGGATAGAGGTTCCCACTGTTGAAAGCGCTCTTAAGTCAGTCTTAAGCCGTTTGCACGGTGCTGTATTGTGACATAATGCGCAGTATAATCCCATCCATTATCTGTTCATTTTATGACTAATTCCACAACAGCTCAAGTGTGCGGTGCATCTCCTTACACCGCTGTACCTTCTAACTGTATCAGCAAGAAGCCCAGCATAAAGTACAGGCATATAACACGCACTATAATACGATAACCTATAAATTATAACGGTTTGGCAGTCACATGCCACACATGTGGCTTCTTCCGTGATTGGCCAATAAAACGTTGTGTACTTTCTCTACACGAACACGGTTTTCTTGCAGACTCAAATGTGTTTTCTATCACTGCGGTACTGCAGGTCAAAGATAAAGTGGAGAGAGGAAGTATTTAATGCAGAGCAGTAAAGACAGGGCACTGTGACTCTGCAGGGGGGCAAACCAGGGGAAATGAAGACTAAATGTAATGAAAGTGACTCCCCACCTGTGTCTTGTAAAGAGTTTCCAGGCTCTACTTAATGGCATGTCTACTGAGGGGGTCAGTCTTTGAACCCACAGTAATGCAGCTCAGTTTGGTTTTGCAACTAAATTACAAAATGTAGAATTCCGCTCTAGTTTTATATTGAATATTTGAATACAAAAACACCTTGAATAGTCAAGTCAAGTGAAGTCAACTTTATTTATAAAGCACATTTAAAAACAACAGAGTTGACCAAAGTGCTCAATAAGAATGATAAATAATACATTAAAATACAGTAAGGCAGACATACAGATATCAGTACATAAAAGAGACGTATACATATACGCAGGATAAAAAACATTTAGGAGGAACACTAGTAAGTAGAAGTTTGTTTTAAGCCGAGACTTGAAAGAATTGACCGACGGGGCGAATCTGATGGAGGAGGGAAGGCTATTCCATAGTCCAGGGGCTGTGACTGAGAAAGCACGGTCACCTCTGAGTCTGCGTTTAGAGCGCGGGACGACCAGGAGGCCCACGTCAGACAACCTAAGAGACCTGGAGGTAGTGAAAGGGATTGAAAGACATGTGGTATAGCAGGGAGTCAGCTGGGTCAGAGCTTTGAAAACAAACAGCAGGAACTTAGCATCAACTCTATAATGAACAGTGAAGAGAAGACAAAACAGGGGAGATATGGTCTCTCTTTCTGGAACCAGTCTGGCCGCAGTATTATGATTTCAATAAAAATGGTTACAGTGTTAAGAAAGAATTGAATTAATCTAATGCCACAAACTAGTCTAAGATAGGCTATTATCAACATTATTTCGCTTGATGTGAATTTAATCAATTCCAATGAGAAATAAATCTCCAGAGGTTGTGAACAGAGAGCAGTTAGAATACATTAACGTGGGGCACATGGAAGCATTTAAGTGAGATTATGCCTCCATTGTCCATGATCACAAATGCATGGGGGTGCAAATACAAAACCTACTCAGCTTTATCCACCTAATGCCTGCGCCATGGAAATAGGGATTTCACACCTTTTCCTCCCCGTTTGACTCTATGCAGGACAAGTTAAACTGTGGGTTACAAAGGTCATTAAAACAAGTTTATGTTTAAGGGAAGGGTTTTTATTGATTGCGTGATGATAATTTGTAAAACAAATATGACACATACAAGAAGGAATCATATGCTTACAAAACCACACAGACCATCTATATATATATATATAATATCTGAGGCCTTATCATTGTTGTACAGTGGTAATCATTTCCTTGTCTTATTTTACCTTTCTTGGAACACACATGATACCTGAGGCAAGGACTGATTTCACTGGATTGTAACACCTTTTATTATGGCGACCTACAGCCGTTTTTACTGCACCTCACGCCTAGGGGACCTTAAAGCTGTGTACTTTCCAAGCTATGTGAAGCGGTGACCCTTCCAAAGCCTATTACACTTCTGGTGAATGCCGAGTCACTACTTGAAAACACTGCATATGCATTTCAGTAAGCACCATGGCCTTCTGCACCCCCTTGTTTGGACCTGGCCGAGCATGATGGCCAAGACAAGTTCCCCTCTTCACACCAGGAAGGATGTGACTGCTGATGCATGCCAGATGAGGAGGCAACAGACAGAAGGGCAAAGGCAGCTGCTGCGATCACGATATCAGAAAACATGCTATGTGCACAGACTAATGGGAAGCCATTTTATTAAGCAGTGATGCTAGTAGAGGTTAAATGTTCTGATCGTTTCAGGTATGAGACATTATGCTATTCCTATATAGATTAAAATCATGCTTCACTCCATCTTCTCGTAAACGGCTGTTATCAGACCTTTTCCTGTCTCAGCTTGACTACGGTGATACTATTTATAGATTTGCTTGTCCCACTGCCCTGGCCAATCTTGATCCACTTTATCATGCTGCTCAGAGATATATATCTAACTCAGCTTATAGGACTCAACATTGCATATTGTACAATCTGATTGGATGCTCATCTGGCATATTCTAATGGAATTTTAGGCAAGATACCCCGCTACATCTGCTCCAAGTTTGCATTGGTGCGCAACTCCTACAACCTCAGATCCAGCTCTTGGCTTCGTTTTGAGGTGCCAAATGTGCGGACTGAGGCTAAGAAAAGGGGGTTTCTCTTATTTTGGTCCTTGGTCCTGGAATGACCTGCAAGTCCGTCTTAAATTTGACTCTTTCATTTCCTTGTCTAGTTTTAAACTAAAGATCTCGGAGGTCCTTGCCACTACCTGCTCCTGTCGAAATGCGTAAATAGAATGCGATGACTCTTGATTGGTGCTTTTGTGCTTTATATTTTTTATTCTGTACTAGTTGTTTTGCATGTTATGTATTTGTTTTTTGTCTGCCCCGATGTGTAACTATTGCTGCCTTCTTGGCCAGGTCAGTATTGTAAAAGAGATTTTTATCTCAATGCTTTTATCTGGTTAAATAAAGTTTAAATAAAATGCTGCATCATTGTCCAACATGAGGGTGTGTGGCCTGCTGTGAAGTGATGCCATTTTTACACAATCTGTTCTGCACATTGGAATCTGTGATAAACAACCTCTTAGAAATAACAGTCTATACCAATTTACTGAAACCAGAAATTGCAACCATTTATAAAGGTTATGCCTCTTAGACCTGCCAAAAACATTGGCACAAAATGAACCAATTTAAAGTGGGGGAAAAAAACACTACCATTTGAGAACTTTCTCTTTCTCCTTGGATGTAATTCATGGCCGCTGAGCTCTGAGCACTGCCAGACAGGGCTGAGGAAATCACAGAACAATCTATCCAAAGCACAGAAATGACTCTACATTACGAGCATTTAGCCTTTTGAATGAGTTCAGTTTGGTACTGCGCTCTTATGTTGTCTAGACTCGAGGGTCAGCCCACATGGGAACTGTTAACAGACACAGAGCGTGACGTTCAGGTGTTGTTTTCCCATTGCTCAGACAATCGTCATTTCTGCATACACTGCCCATGCACAAGGTACGAGGAATCTAAATGTTAGGAGTGAAGCCCACACAAAGCTGCCATGTCAAAACAAGTGAAAGTTGCAATGTCAACAGCAGTTATCTGGTACCAGATTACCTTATATTTCACATTTCATATGTGTTGATTGATGCAGTTTTATCTATGGTTGCCATTAAGGCCAGCCTATCTGGAACACAGCACCACTTGCCATCAGTGATGGGATTTCATTGCTAATGCACTCTGACTGATACACTATGTCACCTCTGGCACAAAGCAGCATTATGTAAAACACATCAAAACCACAGTGTAGCTGCTAATCAGGCTGTGCATCTCTCTGTGTCCAGAACCCCAGAGGCACAATCCAGGATGAGCATTGCTGAAATCACATGAAATATAATGGGGGACGGCATCAGAAATGAAGCAGCCAATTGAACTCAGAATGCATAATCAAGATTCTGTTACCAGTCCATATTTAACCCGTGACCAATTTTAATGCCAGTAAATGATATCACGCACAAAACGAAATGTAGGGGGTGAATTAGGGGACGATGGTACCTTTACGTCACAGGTCAAGACATAGTCAAACATGTTGCCATGTCGCTCCTTTGCAGCCATAGTGTTTGTAACCTCTGTGTTACATTACATTACATGTGTTCTGTTCGTTTGTTGAGCATTACAGCATTTAAAGGGTACTGGTGAAATGTCTTTGCCCAGTGGCTACCATCTGAAAACTCTCTGACAACCTATTTCCACTACACTGCTGTCGTCCACGTGAGAATGGTGTACAAGTAGCTGTCAGTGACACCTAGGGGTGAAAATCGGTATAGATCCAGCCCTCAGCACGCCGCACCAAAATACATGATTGGCAGCAAATTGTTCACGGTGGTCTTGTGTAGCTAATTCAAAGCAATTTTACGATGGAATATAAAATGAATTATTCACTACCCCTATCGTGTGATCTACTCATGTGTCAGACAACTGCAAAATGCTAGGCACGTAATATTGACATGTCTTATTCACCAAAGCAGGGTCATGTTTGAATTGATTCCATTGCGTCTTATTTAATGTCTCTCATCATAAACGGTTGGAGTCCGAGGACAGCTAGATCTGTCTTGTCCCCGTTAGTACGTTACATTTTCCGAGCTCAGACTGTGCCTTTAAGAAAACGCGTCATCTCCCCTCTTGCCCCGCCCTTACGTGGTGACGACACCTCTACCAGCATGCACGCTGGAGTTCCAATTATTGCTAATGGCGGGTATTTGTACCGAAACATGCGAATTTGAGGCTAACTTTGTCTGTGAATATTAAACTGAACGAGCGGCATTAACCGTCAGGGTGTGTTTCGGAGCGGTCTCGACGATATCCGGTGACGGTGTGTTATGAGGCTGCTTGCGTCCGTTACTGTCACTTAGCAGGATTTCAGCGTGTGTTCGAGTTGAGAAATGGCTAACTTACAGTAGAGATGTTAGCTTAGTAATGTAAACTACCTCAGAGCCAATAGCCACTGAGCTACTGCACAGACAGCTAATGGGACGGAGGCGATTCAGGGCGCAGAGACTTGGCGTTCGCCGTTGGCAAAGCTACTAGGGACTGTGGCGTTTTGTTTCTCCATTCATACATTTGCAGCAGTCTCGGAAATGGCTTCTTTGAAATTATCAGTGTTAGTGGGGCTTTTGTTAATACCCGTTATTCATATAACTCGTGCCTCGAAACTAAATATCCCCAAAGTGCTGTTACCTCTCACTAGAAGTAAAAGGATCAACTTCACGTTGGAAGCTACTGAAGGTTGTTACAGATGGTAAGTAGAAACTCACAGGAGGTTAAAGCCTTGCTCTGTGAAACTGGCTGTGCTGTGTCGTATTTCATGGGGCATGTGAGGCCACATGGCCAGAAGGTCTGTGCTGGGCCGTTCAGCTTTGGTGTCATAGAACTACCAAGGCCCCCTGAATTGAAATAGCTCCGGGAGTGAATTTGAGCAAGCGCAAAGATGGGTTTCTGCATGTTACTTACATGTTAGCTGCTGTTGTGTGTTCACCTGTGCACCCAGCTGACATGTGAAGCTGTGACTCCCACCTTCAAAGTGTCAAAATGTGTAAATCTGTGTTTTCCAGGATACTCTACATGCAATCCGTTTTTCAATCCACAGTGATGAACCAGGTCAAAATGACACTGACAAGGCGGCGAGTGGAGAGCTATAAGGCTACTCCATGACGTCTATGCATGGTCATTAGGGGTTGGAATCGGTAGTGATGTCACGATTGGATTCGATTTCAGAACGTTTTTCGATTATTGACTATTACCGTTGTGATTTTCACTGATTTATCCACCCAAAAAACATTCTACCCACCAAATGTTTTTTTAAATTAGATGTACAAACGTCAAACGGTCAGACGTTTTCATGATTAAACATGCTTTAAATTGTAGAAAGTTGTCTACACTTTCTATTTCATTATATGTGTACTTATATAAGTAGATAATCATAAGTGAATTGCATTAACGGACATCTTGATGACAAAATGCCTGTAACGTTAGTGCAAAAAAACGGACTGAAAATAATCGATTTGGGGGAATTTGTGAATAGATCGATAATCGTAGACAATAGAATCGCGATTCTTGCATATCGATTTTTCCCACCACCTCTAATGGCCATGGCACCAAACTGTTGTGGTTGTTGTGTTCCAGGTCCTCCACCAGACCGGAGGTAGCGAGCATCCAGCCCGTAGATGTAGAGAGCAGCAGAGACTGCTCCCAGAGAGCTGTTCTCCAGGCTCTCTCCAACCAGCCCTCCAGACTCACCAGCATCATTCTGGCTGAAGATGTTGGTAAGTGCAGTGACCCTATATAAAAGGATAGTAGGTAGAGGCACAAAGTTTATAAAGTGGCTGCATTCAGGAATCCTTCCTGATGTGCAGTTTGTGAAGTGTTTGGAGACGTTAGTGATTTACGTTGAGAAAAAGGTCATTGCAAGAGCAGAGAATAGGATATATATATATATAAGAATAGAACAAAGTATTGAAGATAATGCAGCATTTACAGTAATTAGAGAACTATTTAGAATAATGCAACAAATGAAATGCAGCGTATCTGTTGACATATTTACAGGTTTGAAGCAGATGTATAAATGTGCATTGCTATCTTCACATTATTGCGTAACAATGAAAGATAAAATAACACACAGAAATGTGTCCTAGAATGTTCAAATATTTTCAGTTCCCTATTTAGAGCGGGAAGTCCAAGGGAGAGGATAATACCATTAATCACTCTGTTGCACAATACATTGTTTGTTTTTTTACATCCCAGCCCTTTGGTATTATGAAATACTGCATATCATCTGTTGCCTGTGGCTCTGTTGGCCTGTCATGGAGGACTGGCAGTTATCGTGATCACTTACCTAGTAATTAGGGAAATCAGACACATTGGCTTCTCTACATGCCTTTCAAATGTCTTTCTCAAACAAGACAACATTGTCTGCAGGGCTCAACGCTAACTTTTAAAAGTGGTTGCCATGGTTGGCAACCAGGCATCAGCATTTGGTAACTTGACAATATGGTTGCCATGTTTTAAACTGCCTATATTTGGAGCATTTAATATCTTATGTAACTATACCACACATTTTAATAATGAAACGACGAGATAAAGAATGTTTGAAACATATTTATTGCATATACCCATTTATCTTTGTTTTAATAGTTACTTTACTGCAACTGAATCTGTAAGAGTTCTAACTTAACATGTCAACACTACAATCCTCAAAACCTGGTATAAAGAACCACCGGTAGTGTTATAGTGTCAGATTGTATTAATTTAACATGTCAAGACTGCAATCCTCTAATCCTGGTATAGAACCACTTTAGATATGTTCCTCACAGCTCCACCAAGAATGAGTCCAGCAGTATTCTAGTTCCTGCTTTTCTTTCGTTCGGGTTCGGCTGTGTCAGTATCAGCAGGCCTACTGTCATCGTGTGCAGGGCTTGACATTACGGTTGATTTATTACAGAACGATAAATGTAAACTGGGGGGGTTCTATGTCGCATTATCTGATAAACGAAAAACAAATTTCCAAGAGAATGCAGCACTGTTTAATTATCCGCAAAAGTTTCACTGAATGCAGCATGACTCATGTCGTTAACAACACCCAAATGTACGAGAGAATGCAGCAATACTGTATGAAGACCTTTTTACTCCACAGTCAAACAATTAAATGTGTTTCGCCATTGCAACAGGCTGGCTGCGTGCGTGTGTGGAAAGTGTCCGCACAACGGCTGAAATGTCGTGTTGCGCACAAACTTAATGTTTGTGCCGTAGTAACTTTACGGAGGCAACCAAATAAAATGTAGACTTTTATTGAAATTAGATTTCCCCCGGTTTTTAATTTATTTAATTTATTGTTATAAAAAAACCGAACAGGTGGTTGTCAAAAGGGGGCAACCAGAGGACACAAAATGGTTGCCAATTGACCTGTTACTGTCAAGCCTTGGTCTGTTCAGACCGCTATCAATGCAGCCTAATTCTTCCCTGCTGTTTTGTCTTTACCAAAACATAATCTAATGTAATCTATCGGTTGGGATGGCCAAACCCCCTGGCATGAAACAGCCCACTCAGCAGGTCAGACAAGGCACTGAACTAGGTGAAAGGATGGTGTTGAATTGTCTCTGCTGCCATAACTATACAGTCATATGATAAATTAAGATACCTGTCTTAGTTAGGAAATGGATATCTGTACTTTACACCTCAACCAATACTATTGTTCCACTCGCCATTGGTCATATCTTCAAAACATTGAGTCATCCGTTTCTGAGCTGCTTCTTGTTGGGCGAGAACTACTATATGTATTGTCTGTTTTAGGGTTTGTCCCCTCTTCCTTTTGCAGTTACAGGACAGGTACTGCGTTGTGATGCCATTGTGGACATCATCAGTGAGATACAGATAGTGTCCACCACCAGAGAGCTGCATCTGGAGGACTCGCCACTGGAACTCAAAATCCATGCACTGGACTCCGAAGGTATGATATACTAGTTTATCACAGGATAATTGTAATTCTCTTGCACATGCTGCTTACGTATGTCATTGATAATTGAATAGCTCATGAAGTCTTTGTAGTCTACAGTATCAGTTCATGAAATATTACTCAATTTTACATTTTCTCCAATGGACCCACAGTGTATTATTTGCTGCTCTAAAGACTTCTCAGAGTAATGACTGAGCTTGCCCTAGGCAGGGTTTTCTTTCCCCTCAGGCTGCTGTTGTGAAGTGGCTCTGTTTGTTCTGTTCCACTGGTTCCATTTAGGGCAGACACACTTAGTTTAATGAGCTGTAGCCACAACCTGATTCTTCTTCATGATGACTCCAAGGCTTGCATTTTGTTTTTGTTTGTTTTGGCCTAAAAGTGCATTTGAATTTGTCAGATGGGGTAGATTCTGAAAGGAAGGCGTGTATCCCATAATAAAAGATTGGTTTTGTTTCAGCTAATTCGACTGCCAGAGGCTGTCAAACAAATATGCTTAGCATCTGTTGTACACTCAAGCGTAGCGTCCTAAGCCCTAGAACACTAGACATTGAAAGGTCTATGGAAATATTCTCTGTGCTGTGCCTAATCTTGCATACATGTGTTTAGATGTCGATTTAAAGTTTGAGGCTAAAGGAAATGGCAAATCTGAATCTTGTCCCTTTTTGTGTTGCAGGGAACACCTTCAGCACCCTTGCAGGTTTGGTGTTTGACTGGACCTTAGTGAAAGATGCAGATGTGATTGGATTCTCTGACTCCTACAACTCACTACGGTAGGTTTCCCTATGGATAACTCTACTCAATCTCCACTCAACCCTCTACTTTGCATAACAACATGATAGCAACCCATTAGTAGATGTTGACAGTATAATATGATCTAGAGCTGATATGCCAATGTTACGATAATAGAACTTGACAAAGTTGTTGTTCTTGATGTTTTTGTAGTACCTCTGTATGAAACCTGTGCCATTAATCAGTCTAGAGGTCAGTTGCTAGAGGGACATATTACATTGAGTGTCTAATGTATTTTCTAATCTGTTTCTCTCCCCAAGGGTCCTTAAGTTCTCGGAGTCCACATACACACCCCCTGGGTACATATCTGAAATGGAGCGTGTTGGGAAACAGGGAGATATTATTTTGGCTTCAGGACTCAAAACAGGGCATGCTAAGTTAAAGGCTAAAATACAAGAGTCACTCTACAAGGTGAGCTGTCTTGTGGTACATGGGATATATTTATTGGCTGTGGACACTAGCACAAAATTGAAATATTCTACTTTATTGTTTGGAGTTATAGATGGCCCCAAGGTTCTCATGGTCTATTTTTAAACGTGCGGAAATCAGAAGAGTAGAATAAGCTCAGGTGAAATTCCCTGTGTGCGATAGCTAATCTGGTATGTAGAGGTCTATAGATAGCAGAAGCTTGCATAATAGTAATGGCTCATTTCCTGCTTCATATGTGATGTCAGAGCAGTAGTGCCAGTCTAGTCGGCTTGTCTGGTCGAAGTAATGGTGATTTTGATTTGATGTCACTATGTGCAAATGAAAACCCTTGGATCTTTTATCAGATGACAGAATCATTATTCACGTGAGCTATTGCACAACAAAGATGTAAATCAATAATGTACAAAAGACTCAAAAATAACCAACAGCCAAATGCAATTTCAATTTCTTGGGTGATTTAATATGCTTGTTTTTGAATACTGCAACCAGTTTTGTCTAGTTTGGTGAGGCGGGAAGCTACTGTGTTGTCGTGCTGTAACTATGGTATCCATGCCACAGGATGTGGGTGCAGCAGAGGTGAAACTGCTGATTTTAGAGAACATCCTGCTGAGTCCTGCACATGATGTCTACTTGCTGGCAGGCACCTCCACCCAGTACAAGGTCCAGAAGATCAGACAGGGCAAGATCACAGGTCTGACTCTTTTCAGTGCAGTGTAAAGCCCATTATTCCACTTTTGCTATAGCTGTTTTAAGTGTTACTGCAGCTGTATCCAGAAAACTAGCTCACAATGTTGGAATACTCCTTTTACCTTTGGTTGCTTGTAATGTTGATGATGGAGGAATTAATGCTTAATTCACTGTTACATTTATTGCAAGTCACTCTCGAGAGAAGAGCATCAGTTAGATGTAAGAATGGTAGATGTAAGAATGGTAGTCATTGATGTCACTGTGCATTAACAGTGGTCAGATGAGTACAGCAGTTGTGCCGTTTCCTGGAGTTTCAAAGCTCAGTGTATTGTGCAGACATGCTTCATGTTGAGCTAACTTGTGTTTGTCTTATGTGTGTCCAGAGCTCTCTATGCCTTGTGATCAGTACGAGCTGCATCTTCAGAACAGTGTGGTTGGGCCTGATGGGAACCCAGAGCGTGCTGTGGCCAGTCTGGATCAAAGCAGCTCCACAGTCACAGCCGTTCAACTGGGACACATCAATGTGGTGCTGGACCATAAAAGTATCCTTCTGGCAAATCACACTTGCAGCTCCGCTGTCATTTTAATGTCTGCAGCAGTTATTTGATTGCTATCATGTACTGTAATTTGCCAGGCCATTTGTGTTAATGAACTGCAGCGTTGAAGATGTTAATTATTTCAACTTCCATCTCTCCTCTGCAGTGCTTGTGAGCAGAGTGTGAGCAGAGCCAGCCAGTGATTAAATGAGACTTGGCAGACTAGGGCAGACCTGTGTAGTTAAGGCGTCTGATTAAAATGCTAACCAGGAGTTGTACTGTGGACTTGGCAAACATGAAGCATGAACTATGAATTTAGAGATGTTTCTCTCTCTCAATTGGTCCCATAATGTACTGTCAGTGTGCCTAACTTAATTTTCCTCAATAGCAACTGCTTAGGCCTTCGTATGCAAGGAGTGTCTCGCCTGCCCAACAGCACTCTTTATGTGGTTGAACCAGGCTACCTAGGTCTGTTTCTTTGCTCTTCATCTTGTTTGTGTCTATACAACATTGTGAGAAATGTTTCCCTTAGTGTCAATTGTTTACAGTTTTAGTTGACTTCTATTTTCTCTGTAATTTAATTATTTTAGGTTTTAAGATTCATCCAGGAGACAGCTGGGTTCTTGAAACAGGCAGAGTATATGATATTCTCATTGAAGTATTTGACAAGTCCAGCAATAAAGTTTACCTCTCTGATGTAAGTACATTTCAGTAAAATGACAAAAGTAAGCATTTAATTGTTCTGTGTGCATATTGTATACCAGTGAATGTGACATCATATAATGGAAGTCAGTACAGAACACGCATACTTCTTAAACACATTCTGGATCACCTTGTGACCACTGGAGAAATGTATGGCATTCTATTGTGCTAACCGTCAAAAAACTTCTCACATTTCCTCATTCATAAAATACTGGTAAGACGAAACATAATCTCAGTTATGATCGCATTAGAGAGCTTTATTTTAGTTTTTTTAATAAATGAGTTAGAAAGTTACTGATTGCTTTGAGGATGTATGTTGATGGCATTACTTGTATAGTGGGGTCTACATTCCAATAATTTGAATATAATTTTCCTAGTTCCTGAATAATAGAAACCTGGAATATAGTTTGATCAGCTTTAATCAGATGCAGCCTGAAACACATCTGAGAGGCATTAGAGAAAAGAGATTTAGTGCACATTGACTTTCTTTAATGTTTACACTGTCCTACGAGTTTTATTAGCCAATATTTCAAACAAGTGGTCAAACAAGAAAATATGAGCACACCAAAATGTTGACGCATAATATTGAAAAATACTTGAACTCAATGCACCTTATTTATATATGTAATTATTTGCAGGCTCCTGTACACTTTACAAAGACAATATTTAAGTCTATTTCTGTTTGTGGCTTATTTTGATTGTGCAGAGTGTCCGAATTGGCACTGTATTCTCTGGGAAGTACTTTGAAATCCTCAAGTCTTCTGTGAATGGATCGTACCACCGTGTCAGAGCACTCAAGCATGGCCAAACACTCATCGATGCTACCCTCAAATCTGTTGTGGATCAGGTGAGTTACATTGTAACCTTGTCCTTGAACCTTAGTTATTCATATTTCAGCTGGATCATCTCTATTGTGTAAATCCCCCCACCCCATTCTTCTAGTTCAGTAGAGAGGGCTTGACTTTGTCCTGATAAGGTCTCTGTTCTGTTTCAGAATGGAGGGGTCCATGCACTCTCAAACCCAGTCCACAATGAACAGGATGTGGAAATCTATAACCCTATAGTCCTTAATCCCAGTATTCTCACATTTCCGTGGCAACCCAAGGTTGGAGCTTACCAGTACACAATAAAGGTAATTAATCCTAATCAGAATATGGGAGAAACTTGTTTCTCACTTTGCTTTGAGTCTGTCATAGGCCTATTATAGTTGTGTGTATGGACACGTGCAGTATGACAATTTCTTTACTGTACTCTAGATTTGTGTGTACCAGTTAACATAATTACTCCTTTTCCCTGGTGTGTGCGACAGGCGACAGGAGGCAGTGGGAATTTCAGCTGGTCCTCCTCCAATACAGCTGTTTCCACAGTGACCGTGAAAGGAGTGATGACAACCGTCAGTGACATTGGCGTCAGCATAGTGTATGCTCACGATGTACGCAACCCACTGCACTACGGCCAGACGAAGGTAAACTATAAGCATCAAAAGTGAGCTAAAATGGAAAAACGGGCATATCATGGGAGGTTGTTTTTTGTGTATAATATTGATCGTTGTATCCACAGCTTTAAATTGTATATTACATAATAGGAATGCATAAATTAATTAGTTGTAATTATTGAGTCAAAAAAAGTGTTTTATCACCTTTTCTGATCTCTTGTAAAGTTAAATTAGCCTGAGTTCAGGGTGTTTGGTCATAAATAGTCCAAGGCACTTGATTAGTGTCATACGGTAATTAGGGCTACACAATTATGATGAAAATTATGATCCCGATTATTTTGCTAAATGTGATCACGTTTATTTGTCTGTTTCACAAAACAAAATGTTGCTTACACTCTTACGGTTTTACTGTGGTCCTCATTTACAAAAGTAAAAAACTGGATAATTGCTACTTTATTACTTTGGGGCGCAGCTACAACCCTATGGTAAACTTTGCACAGAATCTGTACTTGTTGTCATCTGGTTTAAAACCAAAATATCTCCAAATGACAATGATCCACTGTAAGAAGCTAAAACAATGTTTTCACCTTCAGACTTTGGAGAAGGATTTTCCTCTCACATTGAGCCAGTCTGTTTTTTTTCACTTTGCTCATTGGTAAATTTTTCCAAAGATGGTCTATGTAAAGTTTCTCTGCATCTTGACTTTCGTTTTGGTCACATGTGTGCACATTGGACATTCAAAGGTTGTAATTGATCATGTATAATTTAAGCGCATGATTTACCACGCCAGGACTTTCAGGGAAATTGAAAACAAACGCTTAAATATGGTTTAATTACTTGATTATTAATTGTGCCAACATAAAATCGTGATATACGATTATCTACATTTAACACATCTTTTCCCCTTTCCCCCCCCAGGTGTATGTTGTGGAGCCTGTGGCGATGGACTTCTCTCCTTGCCCAGTAGAGGCCAGGGTGGGCCTGGTACTGGAGTTGCCCCTCAGGATATTTGGCCTACTGGGCGAGGTGGATAAGGAGAGGGTCATGTTGAGTGACTGCTCCCACTTCGACCTGCAGGTTGAGAAGCAGAACCATGGCATCTTCCAACTTCTGGAGGGTGTGTCCAGCTGATCCGACTGAGTGTGACACCTCAAATCTGAAAAAATATATAAACATAACACTGTAGACTGATCTACAGCAGATGGTCTGCTATAAGAAAACTATAATTTATTTATCACCTGCTTCAATTTTTACCTCCTGTTGTCATCTTTCATCTCTCCACTAGTATAAGTGGTTCACTGTGCTTGGCTTACAGTATGGAGACAATCTCAATTAGCACTGAAGTGATTTTAATATCTTGCATTATTAATTACTAGACTGGGCTGGGATGTATAATATAACTTCTCTGCACCAATGTGGCAGTAGATGTGGAGAGAAAAAGCACTCTGTGTAACCCTGTGTGAACAGTTATGTACATTGTCAAATTGCTTTCTCTCTTACTCACTCACTCACCCCCTCCTCCTTCAGGGAGACTGGCTCCAGGCCAAGACCACTGTAGTGGTGTGAGAGCCATGGCCCTGGCCCCTGGGTTCACCGTCCTTACAATCAGCTACACCCACGGCAACGTTGACCTCAGTGCCAAGATCACCATTGCTGCCTACCTGCCTCTCAGGGTGAGTCCAAATCATGTCTTCTCCATCCAGGGCCTGCTTGCCATGTACTTTGAAACGTGTTATCGTACTCCCTTTTGTACTTGGGTGTATTTCTCAAGGCTTTCAGATTTGATGCCTATCTGCTAATTTGTTGTTGGTTTAATTAATGGGACACCATGACATTTTCTTTGTGAATGCCCTGGGGCAGCTGCAGGGTTTAATAATCCTGAATTTTACCTGGAGTCTTTGTTGTAATTCCTCTTCCAACTCACCTCAGAGCAGCGATTAGCTTTTGTCTTCCAAGGCAACACACACACACACACACACACACACATGCAGTGTCTCCCTGCAATCAAGGCAGAAATGCGATCTAGTGTTAATCATTTCTCCTCCTGGGTTTCCTTGACGCTCTGTGCATTTTAATTATGCAATAAGCACTTGCTACACTGATTTGTTTTCTATGCTTAGGCTCTAGGTACTTTACAGGAATTGAATCTGCTAATTGACATCAGCTGTTGTGGTAGAATATAGGATTTATATAAAGCATGCATTATGGTGAGAGGCAACTTAATCTATCATTTTGTCACTCCTGCCTCATAGCTAGCTGTGGTTTCCTCTTCACTACATTTAGGTTAGCAGCAGAATTAGATTTTTGATGCACTGCTTTTTAAGCTATGGTTTATTTTGGGATTGAGTGTTGTTCTTTTAAATATTGCAGCCTCTTTTATCATGTTTTTTCACTTGTTTTTCCCTGGCAGCTGTAGATTGACCCAATTGGATTTATTTTCTGTGTAATACTGTGTATTTCTGCTGAACATTTTCCCAGTTAATTTCAATTTAACGCTAGAATGGCCAAGCTGATCTGCTTTTAATTTTGAAATGAAATATTGTATTGAAATATCTCAGCTTTCAAAATGTTCCTGACTTTTTCTATACCCACTTTCTGTACAAATGAACGTGTTTAGATTTTAAAAGTCAAACAAACTTAAGTAGTTATAACTACATTTACTCCCTTCAGTTGGCGGCTTTTCTTTTGACCTTTCTAGTGTTAAATCCCCTCTTATTGAAAGTTAAATGTATGAACTGTTATTTGGCAGGCGGTTGACCCTGTATCTGTGGCCTTGGTGACTCTGGGCTCATCTAAAGATATGCTTTTCGAGGGCGGCCCAAGGCCCTGGGTCCTGGAACCCTCTAAGTTCTTCCACAACTTGAAGGCCGAGGATGAGGGCAGTGTTAGCCTGGCTCACACTGGTCCTTCGTCTCACAGCTATGACCAACACTGGGTCAGAGCAACTTGCAGGGCCCTGGGAGAGCAGGTGAGATCAAATTGAGATCATATTTAACATTAATGCCACTTAGTGAAAAATAACCTACTTGTCATACTGTGAGAATAAAAACACCAGCTCAATATTCTAGCCATTCGTATTACCACTGGGTCTACAGGATATAATTCAGCTCAATGTAAACATATAGCCATATAAAAAGTTTCACACGTTTTTATCAAACATCGTGTGCATATGTTGCCATAAGAGGTATGAACACCTTTCTAACGCTAGATTAATATTGTGATGCTCATGATGCAAACACAGATCAAATTCTCACCAGAGCAGTAAACAAGATGAGTTTCTGTTATGGTCTAAATACCAAACTGCAAATGCCAAACCTCAAGGTTGTAAAGAACTCATAAAATCCAGATATTTGCATGTTTATGTTCACTTCCATTACACAAATAATTTATGTTCACTGCAGCCATTATACAAACAATGGTTGTTATATTATCTTCTCCTTCCATCGTTTCCCGTTTCCTGTAGTAATTTGTCATTAGCTTTTACCCAGGCTGTCATTATCTAATTTCTAAGGTACTGGAGGTTACGGTGGGGAACAAGGCCAGTCTGACCAATCCTTATCCTGCTGTGGAGCCGGCAGTGGTCAAGTTTGTATGCGCTCCTCCGTCTCACCTCACCTTGGTCCCAGTGTACACCAGTCCACAGCTAGACCTGACTTGTCCACTACTGCAACAGAACAAACAAGTGGTATGTTGTCTCTTCACTTAACAAGGGTCAACAAGCTTTCACATACTATGTTCAGTTGCGTACATTTTCTTCTACATGGCACTGTTTAATGTACATTGTTGACGTAAATGTGTCCCTTGCTCTTCACCCTTAAACCTCAGAAGAAATATTGTATTTTACCGTTTGTAAAATACTGTTGATATTAACAGTTTTGTCCCGAAACGAGATATCAACCATTTGAAGAAAGTGGCACCTTCTCTTACAATAGTACACATCAATTGAAACAAATGATGGTGCCTGTTAAATGGTAGCTTAAGTCATTGGTTGACAATGCTACACATTTTTTACAAACTGGACCTGTACATTTCCAAGATAGTCATTGATTATTTTAAGGTAATGATGTTTTTCCATAATGGACAATGTTTTTGAAAATTAACCTTGACATTAACAATATAATTCTCCAGGTGCCCGTTTCAAATTACCGTAACCCCATTTTGGACCTGGCTGCTTTCGATCGGCAAGGAAGGAAGTTTGACAACTTCAGCTCTCTCAGTGTGGTGTGGGAGTCGACCAAGGTGTCCCTCGCCAGTATTGAACCCACTATGCCCATGGAGCTTGAGCTGTTGGAGGATGATGACAAACAAATGAAACTTCATGGTAAAACCTATGTTGTTGTTGTTTTTGGGGGGGTGGTCCACTAACCTATGACTATCTGATAATTGCTTTTGTTTAATGACTTTTTTCTTTTTGTCATCTGTGGCAGGACGTCAGACTGTTCTTGTCCATCATCAGACTGGTATTACTGCCATTAGAGTGAAGGCTCTGGTTTACCAAGTTCCACATCTAGCAGCAGCGAAGGTTCCGAATCCAGTAAGAGAAAGAAATGCTCAGCTACTGAAATGTGTGTCTCTTTCACTTCCTTTTGGAAAACAGGAAGCTGCTGAATGAAACCAAAGCCCATCATCACTTGAAAAGTCTCATTTGGTCAATAATAATGATGATGGTAATAATAAAATATTAATGGCAATAGAAATATCTGTTTACCTCAGTCTCAACCTTGACAGCTACCCATTTCTCATCATTGTGGCTTAAAACCCACCAATTCACACCATGATCCAAAGTGTCCTAAATTGTCCAGACTGCTACAGTAGCTGGATGTCTAGCTCAGCCTTTTCAATTTCAGCAGCTTTATTTGTAAAAGCAGCAGTATGATGTCATTGCTTTTGATTTGTTCAACCTTTTCCCATTTTCAGTTTCCAGACCCAGGTTTCACTAACTAATAAGGGAATACCTGCATACTGTCTGTTGGCATAACATTTACATTATTGCCCATAGCAGCCATTCTGTGTCATCTCTTCTTCTTCCGGGCAGTATGACCCCTTGAACCCAGTCTCAGCCACTCTGGAGCTCCTATTGGTAGAGGACGTGAGAGTTAGTCCTAATACAGTCACCGTATACAACCATCCAGACGTGCGGGTAAGAGACAGATTTGACAGTGCTGTGGCCTTGGATATCACTGGTTTATGCATTTAAATTCTGACAGAATAAGGTGACACTCTGTTTCATGGCTTTTTAAAAGTTTAACTGGTTTAGACAATTTGTCATAAGGGATACTATTTCATCCTTTTTGCTGTCTAAAAAAAACAGAATAAAGGAATACATTTAACTACATAGGGCATTTTCAATTTGCAATATTCAGTGGATCACAATGTTAAGAATCCCAGTACTATTCCACACTGTAGAAGCTTCCCTCTGTTGGCCTCCCTCTCCTAATCATGTGCATTGGAGCAGTGTTTGGCAGGTGTGGGGGTTAAATAACGGCTAGTGACCTGTGTAAGACGATTATACAATGTGAGTGTGGTCAAAAGTCCCCTTTGTTGGCATAAGTTAATTAATATTATGAAGGGCTAGCTGACGGTCAGAAAAACATGATGTACTAACCGTCCTTGATATGGAATCATTTGTGACTGTCATGTTCATGAGGTTTGTGTCTAATGCACTTTGTCTTGCAGGTGGACCTGGCCCTGCAAGAGGGATCAGGGCACTTCTTTGTCAATACCAGCGTTAAAGGGATTGCAGACGTGGTGTTCCAGGAGCCCCGAGGAACAGCTCAGGTGAGGAGGAACACACTGTGCATTGTGAAGGATTGGGTTAGGATGATGCACAGCAATAATATTGAACAATGCAGAGATTACTCATAATGACAAAACACCTTTGATTCGCTTTGTGTGCCCAGGTTGTTCCAGTCCAACCAGGGGTGGTAAAGGTGATGGTTCATGACCTTTGTCTGGCATTCCCAGCACCTGCCAAGGCCACAGTACACGTCTCTGACATCCTGGAGGTTTATGTGAGAGTGGTTGACAAGGTCAGTTTCCACTCCTACAATCCCTCATCCTGGAGGGTCCAGACACTGCTTGACTAGATGATCCCAGTTATCAATGCCACACATTCCTCAAATGCCTGAATGGTATCTAAGTGCTGTATGTAGTTGTCCTATTCAAATATTTTCTTTCCTAATTTTCACAACAGTCTTCAAATTGCTCTCAAACCCTTGTTTGCCTTGCTTGTGACTTGTGTGATTTCCCTGATGATTATCATTCCTCTGTATTTCAGGTGGAGATCGGTAAATCTGTGAGAGCTCATGTCAGAGTCCTGGATGATAATAAGAGGCCCTTCCCAGCCAGTTATTTCCATTTCATGAATCTCAAACTTAAGGCAGCTTCTGCAATTATCTCTCTGCAGTAAGTTATTTGAAATGATTGTACTTTATGTGGAGGACACCTGAACATGCATGGTTTCACATGAATTTCTCTTCGTCTTTCTCTTCTCTGCAGAGCATTACCTGAGCCCTCGGAAAAAGATACTGCTGTTTTTCTAGTGAAAGGTCTCTCCATTGGCCAGACCACTCTGTCAGCTGTTGTTGTGGATAAAAATGGAAGGAAAATAGCATCTGCACCTCAGCAAATGGAGGTATAAAGCTTGAAAGTTTGAGTTTATAAACTGTCAGTCCAAATTTTGACTCTTGCATCAGAATATTTTACACGTAGATCTTTTAACGTCTTTCTTTTTTCCATTCCAGGTGTTTCCACCATTCAAACTCATCCCGAGGAAAATTACATTGTTAATTGGAGCAATGATGCAGGTATGTATTAAATCAGTGCTTGGGCTCTGTCTGGAAAACAGCTGGTCTCAGCTCCTCTCCACTGATAAGGTCTTCTGCCACAAGGATGTTAATTGCCATACGGTTTAGACACCCAGCTCTCCTTTCATTTGCCTCAGCTCATGCTCCAATTAGGAAACACCTATCATCTATCTAAGATGCGTTCTAATTGCTGAACATTAAACTCAGTAAAATACATACACTGCACATAATTTGTGTTGGGTCTCCATTTCTCTAATCTTGAATAGTTTACCACACAAAGGATAATTGCTTTCAGCAAATTATCAGACTCCGCGTTCATAAAGGAATAAACCATCAGTGTCCTCAAGACCAGTCGTGAGGCTGATACTATCTTTTCCTATCCCTCACTTTTTCAATATATCCCTCTCCTTTTCATCCCTCTTGTCATTTTGTAGATCACGTCTGAGGGCGGCCCTCAGCCTCAGTCCAATATCCTTTTCTCCATGGCCAATGAGAAGATAGCTTCTGTTAATGGAATAGGCCATGTCAGGGGTGCTGCTGTTGGCAATGTCACTGTGACTGGACTGGTCCAAGCTGTTGATGCTGAGACTGGAAAGCTAGTCGTTGTCTCACAGGTAAATTTAACAGATTATTTTAGAATAGCTTATGGCTCGCTTGGCTACAGATTTAAAATAAGCTTTACAGATGAGAAGCTTATTTTCTGTGTCCTTAGGATCAAGTAGAAGTTGAAGTTGTGCAATTGAGAGCCATTCGAATCCGAGCCCCCATTACAAGGATGAAGACGGGGGCACAGGTATGTTCATTTTGTAGAATTAGTGTAAAAAAAAAAAAAATGTCCCCAATTTGTGGCACTGTTCTTAACCAGAAACAATTTCAGTATTCAATACTCGCTATGGGAGATATCATACTTGCTGATTCTTTTGATCTGTCTTGTTTCCTTTTCTAGATGCCTGTATATGTGTTGGGTCTGACCAGCAGTCAGACGCCCCTCTCTTTCGGCAATGCTCTCCCTGGCCTCACCTTCCACTGGTCCACCACCAAGAGAGACATCTTGGATGTCCAGTCACGTCACAGTGAGGTGGGTTGCCCCCATCCTCTACAGATTCATGCTGTTGCATATGGTAGCAATTACAGATCATGTTGTTAAGCCATTCCTACTTTTGGCTCCTGCTGTCCCCTCAATCCCTTTTTTTAAATCGGATTGACTTATTTAGGGCGAAAAAAACATGTGCTTTATCTGCAATACAGTATGATATAAATAATAATCTGCTTTGTCTCTGCTGCTTTGTCACTGCTGCCTTTTATTTGATTTACTTCTACAGTTTTTACCATTATCATAATGGTTGCTGTCTCCTTCAGGCTAACGTGCAGCTCCACTCAGAGCATAACTTTGCCATGAGTGTGACTGGAAGAACTCGAGGGCGGACGGGGCTGAAGGTTGTTCTCAGAGCCAATGACCCAAAGACCGGGCAGCTGGAGGGGAACCTGCAGGAGCTCAGTGATGAGATCCAGATCCAGGTACAGTATTGTGGCTATGGTGCTCTACAACTCTCTCTCTGGGGTTACACCTGAATACAGCACTACTGTAAACGTCTTGTCTGTGTCTAGAACTCCAATGTGATATAGCACTGTAACGCCACTCGGATGCTTTATAAAGACCCCACTTGATGGACTGCCCCGTTTATCGTTTTCATGTCCCCTGCTGTTTCTCCAAAATAGAGAACGCTGGCATTGGCAGTTGCCGAGCATTGGAATATCTGAATGTTAACTTTGAGAATTGATAAGACTGCAGATTAGTTGGGAGTTGAATGCATCCAGCTTCAAACTGCATTAAACTATGACATGTCACTAGAGCCAACACACCAAAGGATGATTAAAGCCCTCTAATAATTGGTCTACTCTTTCCTTTGATCAAGGTTTATGACAAGCTGCACATGCTTAATCCTAAAGTAGAGGCTGAGGAGATACTGATAGCTCCAAACTCAGTCCTCAAACTCCAAACGAACAGGTGAGTTATAAGTGCCTGCACTGTGACTGATCCTCCTGCTCAAAACTCTGCTCTTCATGCATGTGTATTACATGTCCGGTACTTAAAGTACACAAACGGATGTATTTCTAAAACACATTTAATGATACAATGAAATAACAAATGTGTGCATAACTCAAGGGATCTTGATTTGGTTTTATGTTTCCCATGGTATCTCAATAGGGACGGTGTGGGTGCACTCTCCTACCGGATGCTGGATTGCCCTGACCAGGCTGTTATCGCTCAAGTGGACGATAAGGGCATGCTGTCCTCTGGCTCTCTCACTGGCTCCTCCTCCCTTCTGGTCACCTCGCAGGAGACCTTTGGTGTCAATCAAACTCTCATTCTTGCTGTCAGGGTCAGTCTGATGGAGCCTATAAACATGCTTGATATTTTGGGTTTTAAAAGCCGTTTCCATTGGATTCCATTACCCAGGGTAATGCTCATTGGGCTGAGTTGTATAGCCACTCCATAACCGTTAACAATAGCACTGACCCTTATAATGACAGCTGACCTTGCCCCCTGGAGATGTTGAATATGACGTTGGTTGTTCCTTTGATTGCTCAGGTGGTGCCTGTGTCCTATGTGCGCTTGAGTACCAGTCCAGCTCTCCACACCTCCACCAGAGAGACCCTGTCAGCCATCCCCCTGGGCATGGTGCTCACCTTCACGGTCCACTTTCATGCCAACACTGGAGAGGCCCTACACAGCTCCAGCTCCCACCTTAAGTTCTCCACCAACAGGTCACATGTGTCCATTAACACATCTCATTATCTAGTGTTTGTTTCGTTTATTGGGTAAATTGTGACCCAAATATCACAAAAATACTTTCCTACAATATAGGGATTCCATGAGTGAAACTTACCTCCCAGACAGACAGTATGATGGGAAAGAGGGAGGATATGTTTTACAGTTTGCTTAGTGCCTCAAGGCTGCAACGCCATTATCCTGCTGTTCTGGGAGAGAGGGAGTGTACCAAGGCCTCTCTTGAGTGGTCTGTTTGTGCAACCTCACCCAGCCTTGCGTGAGATAATGTCTCACACTGTTTCAAATTCTGTCAGACAAGTAATGACCACAGACAAACTGTTCTTCCTCTACCAGTAGAACAGAAAATTGAATTCTGTGCTGGGGTCGGTTAATGCATTTATTCAGCAAAGTCTTCTAGATGTTGTTTAAAGTCAACATGGTAAATTGGGATTATCTATACTATATTGATTTTTGGAATTCTATTTGAATATACTTTATGTGGTGTATTTTAATAATATTGACCCACACAAGGTATATCTATTACATAAAGAAACACAATATTTAATATACCTAGCCACTGTTGTGATGCACCATACAATTCCTAAACATACCAAGAACTATTTGGTTCTGCGTTTTTCAGCCTGTATGCATTACTATCTGTGCAGTACAACCACACTAGTGGAGGTCACAGCAGGGTTTAGTGGCAGCTCACAACATGAATTTACTGGGCTGTACCTTTCTCCTCTTTTCAGATGGAGTTGTTTTCACCTGAGTGAGCTAAATTAATGGGAGCGTGTTGGGCAGGGAGGAGCATTGCTGCACTCCTGATGAGGAACTGCCTCATCTGCCTGCACTATACATTGATTATATTACCTTGTTCTCCATGTGCTGACAGGCAATTTTAGGGGGAAATTATTCAAATCACAGTAGTAAAGAGCTGATGGTCTTGAAATTAAAAGGGATAGCCTGTGATTAATGCACACTTAATGCAATGAAGTGCTGCACCAGGACATAAAACCCCAGACTAAATTTAGGCAACCCCAAAAACTCAAAAGCTAGGTATTTGATGTTTCTTTTGCATACCTATTGCCCTAGTGTCATGTGTGCCAAGAGCACTTCTGAATCAATGTGATTACTTACTATTTCCACTACTACTATTTTACCTGTATCCCTGCTCTGTCCTACAGAGATGACCTGGTACAGGTGGGGCATGGGCCTGGTAACAACACTCTGACAGTGAGGACGGTCAATGTAGGCCTCACCCTACTGGCAGTGGGGGACCAAGAGCAGATGGGTGTGGCAGACTACCTTCCACTGCCCGTCGAGCATGCCATCCACCCAGAGGAGGCCCACAGACTGGTGGTGGGAGATGTGGTCTGCTTCACCACCCAGTTAGGTAGCCGAGAGGGTGAGACATATTTTGTCCAAATGTAAAGGGATGCGAGAATGCCTTTTTAGAGCAGAAAGAAGAAAATAAATACTTTTGAAAGTTGATAAAATGTTGCCTTCTTTAGATTGCACTGTACTAATGGCAGCCTAGTTTTTCTGGCTCTGCTTTTTATTGAATTCCCCTCAAGGGCCTATCTATCTAATATCCATTAGAATTTTATAATTTCTCTTGGCCCTGGATTTTTGGAGTATTATTAGCTATGTTATTTTGACAGTGTATATACTTTTTTAAGGCGGGAGGTAATACCTCTTCCATTCTCTGCAGGTGTTCATGGTACGTGGAGCTCCTCAGCCAATGATGTGCTTCAGATGGATCCTAAAAGTGGTGCAGCTGTAGCCAGAGACTCTGGGACAGTTACTGTGTACTATGAGATACCTGGCATTTTGAGAACATACAGAGAGGTATGCTATCTGTGACAGCTACTATCTTAGCTGCAGTGCTTCACTGCCAGACTTTGTGATAAAGCTCGAAGTGTACTCTGGCATTTGTTCTAGTCATGGCTATGATGAATGAGCTACAAGAAACCGGTTCTGAGTGTTATAATTATCCAAACGGCACACCTCTCTAGTTTCTACGCTCATTGTTCTCAAGAGATTTTGATCTCCTGTGCCATTGTTATACAGTACAACACATGCACAGCATTAAAACAGATGCACAGCATATCCATCACCTTCAGTAAATTGTTGTCTGCCTAATGTGTGTACCCAGTCTTGCGCCTTCTGGCTCCTGGATGGTATATGGCCCGCAATTTTATATGAATCTCCAATTAACAACGTGAGAATTTATGAGATTTGGTGAGCTGATTGTATTTTATCTCAAACCGAAAGGTGTTCACAGAATCATTCTAACAAAATAAAGATAGAATAAAGGTTTTTCACAGTTCAAATGGAGACATTGACAGAGGTGCCAGTGATGTATAAAACACATTTTCATAATGGCTCCTTTCCCTGACAGTCCTAACTGATTGATGTAAACAACTATTGACCACATATAGGTGGAAGTAATTAGGCACATACAGCCGTATGAGATGTAAATGTCAATACAGATTATTAAAGACACACATCTGGACCTTCTTGGGATTTATTGACTGTCTTGTGTCTTTTCTTTCTCTGTGTGGTCCTGTAGGTAGTAGTGGAAGCAACTGCAAGGACAGCAGCTATGGCACAGGCTGCACCAGTCAGGAATGACAAGGAGACAAAGGTCCTGCTCACCACCAGGGAAAGAGGAACCAACCTCGTAGGTACTGAACTGATTGTTTTAATTGAATGTCAATTAAGTCCCTGTTAAGTGCCCGACTGACTAATTAAGAGTGGAATCATTGATTTTAATAGTATTTTAATTGTAACTTCAATGGAGAACCATGATGTTGTTTTAAAGGAGATAATGAAGCACATAGTCTTCGTAGGTCTTAGACCATTGTGCTGTGCCCTGCAGGATTTTGCTCCTCTGCCCAGACTGATGCTATTGCTCAGCTGCGGCCAGAAACGTCCGTCAGCTGCCATCTCAGCTTCACCAGTGATGTGATCGACTTCCCTGCTCACGATGTCTTCAACACCCACACCAGCTTTGACCCCAGCACTGGTAAGGCTGGTCTCAATTCAGACCACAGAGATCATGTTTGTGGCCACAGAGGCATAGGGCTGTATGATTCATCGTTTATAATCGTACTTCACTATTAAATGTAGACTGGTAAAATGGAAGCATTTCATTTCACTAGCAATGACTGTTGTAGTTGAAAATAACCAGGATGTTATGTTGAGATATATATATATAATTTTGCTCCTCAAATCATCAAAAGTTATAATTGTGATCACAATATCTCACGAAAAATATTCAGGATTATTATTTTAGCTATAGTTGTGCAGCCCTACAGAGACATGAACTCAAGGACTGGAGATGTACTGCCTCCTGTACAGCATGATTGGACTGTAGAAAGTGCTTACTGTTAAGCTTAAAGGTAGTGGTTGAAGACATTTACTGAATGGTCCTTGTAGTGCCGCCTTTTCCTCTCTTGCCTGTCCTTAATGTGTTTGATGGTTTTCACATTCACATCACTGGCTACCCATTAGAAGCATTCAATGTTCCATAACAGGGGAACTTATAAACCCAACAGTGTTTATGTGTATGCTCTGAATCAGGGGCAAGGTACAACTGTACAAGGGCATAAACATAATCAATACCTGCAAAGCCCATGGAATGACATTAACATGGGATATAAAAGGTGTCTAGGTGATTTATTGAACTGAAGAGACTCCCTGTCACTTGAGAGCAGTGGTCTAATTGTGTTTGGGAGTTGGGACTTCAACCCAGTTATTGGCTTATCTCCGAGGGGATACCTCTGGAGGGCTTTAACCACTCAGCTGAATCCCACTGAGATCCTAATGGGAGCATCTGATTGTGAAATGACCCTTCCCCACAAATCCAGGGATTAGAACTCAGTGGGAATAAACAGTGTAGTCTAAGTATTTGGACAGTGACACATTTTCTGATGTTTTGGCTCTATTGAATTTAAATGAAACTGACTAAGTGCGGACTGTCTGCTTTAATTTGAACATATTTACATCCATATCTGTCAGCCCGTATATGAATTGCAGCCCTTTTTATACATAGTGTCCCGTCCCCCGGAAACGAGCAAGAACTGAAGATGGCTACAGTACAGGCCTGGGGCCTCACTTATCAAGCATCTTAGAATAGGAGTGCTGATCTGGGACCAGATTGGCTTTTAAGTCACAGCGAACAGTATAAGGTCATGTGACTTACCCACTAATCCTAGATCAGTACTCCTATTCTAAGATGCTTGATAAGTGAGGCCCCTGGCAGAGCATCACCAGGAAAGTTGCGTCTGGTGATGTCAATGGGTCACAGACTTCAGGAAGTCATCAATTGCAAAGGATTTGCAGCCAAATGTTAAATATGATGACTATTGAAGTTAATTTGTCCAATTACTTTTGGTCCAATAAAATGGGGGGGGGGGGGAA
>OMOT01052934.1:9960-23817 GCA_900312575.1 Acanthochaenus luetkenii
GAACCAGAGGCCTGTGAGCCAGACAAAGAAAGAGGAAAATGTAACATCCTGAAAATGAAGTGATGTTCCAAAACAGGAAGTTCACAATGTTGCCAGTGTTAACTACCCACACAAATGCGCATTGTGAATTGCCGTAGTTTTAGGTGATCTAGGCCTGTTTCTTCTGATATTCCTGTTTGTATATCTCTTTTTTTCATAGATTCATCATTTATCAGGATCACCACAACCCTTTTCCGTTTTGATGAACCTGGCGCCAACTTAAGTTTGACCCTATTGTTAACTTACCGCAGCTGGCAATGTTTCTACTAAAGGGATGGTTTGTGACTCTCTGCCACGATCCATCTCCACGGAGAGAAGTTGGTCCTATTTTTGATATTGTGACTGTAGAACACATTCTACTGCAACCTTAATGGCCTTTGCAGTGACCCCGGATGGAGCTACTCTTCAAAGTGTAGAAGACGGACTGATTGGAATGAGCTACGGCCATCTGTGAATTTCAATCTTTTTTTCTTTTTTTTAAAGTTGGAACTTGGGAAGTATTCCTGAAATAATACGCAGGAGTGTTTGTGGAGCTGCAGCTTCTTTTTAAAGCTGCTTAATCACTATATCCTTTATTAATTATTACTTGTATCATGTCTCATTTTTGGAATCTAATTCAGTATTTCACAACAAATGAAACATTTTTACTTTTAAGCATGCATACTTCCATGAGCTCATGAACAATCGACTACAAATATTTGTTGCCCCGGGTATAGTCCTTATTGCTCACTGTTTTGAAAGCCTTGTCTAAAAAGAATACTTCTAACCCTTAAGAATTACAGCATTGTGAACCCTGACGTTTTTTTTCCTTCTTTTCTTTGTTGTGTATGTGTGTCAGTACATTGAGGCATTTAGCTGACACACTTACCCTGAGCGAATTGGGAGTGTGTAGCTTTGACAGGACACATGGCTGTTGTGCGGGTCAAACCATATTTCGTTAAGGGATGGTCATACTATCCACAAGGCCACCGTGTTGCCCTGCGTCATACCTTTCAAGAATTTACGTTGTCTGTTTTCAGGTACCTGGGGCAGCTAAACTCATATGAAGATCTGCATGCTCCAAATTGAAAATGTTCCACTAAATCGACTTGAAGTGATAAGGACGAGCCATTTTACTGTTTGAGCCTGAATTCTGTCAAACCATGGAAAACATTGCTGTGCTCTGCAAGGCCTAAATCATTCCATTTTCAATTAACTTGAGGAATGGTCAAAGTTGTGGATGTGCCTCCAAGTATGAGATGATTTTGGAACGGCCAAAGGAGCTCACAGTACATATTTGTGTTTGACTATATGATGTGAGTGAACCTGTTAATCAAAAGTAATGTTTTTTTTTCCTTTTATTTTTCTTGTGGTAACCTATTTATTAAAAAGTAATGACATAGGTAGCCAATTTTAAACATTTAATTTTATACTAGTTTTTTGCTTTTGTGACTTTTCAAGATACAGTATATTGTTTTTGAAGCTGAGAATTTAACAGAGCCTTAAATAATTTCTGTTTCACCCTGGTCTCATTGTTTCTTTTTTCACCAAGACAAACAACCGCCATCATCTGGTAATGTCCATGCTATCCTTTCCATTTTTAAAACAGATTGTCACCTTGGTTTATACCTAGCCTTCTGCAGTTCTATGGGATGGAAGTCTGTAGAGAAGACTAACGTAATGCCAATCCCACTACTTTTGGCATATTAAGTTCTCGACTTAGTTCATTATTTTACTTCAACATTTATCCTCAAGTGTGCTCTTTTATGATAATAATAGAGGCATATATATTTGGATATGCTACTGTGAAATATGTTAATTGTGGTCATAAAATATTTTTGGGTATTATCAATTTGTTGTGCATATAAAGTCCTAGCATGTTTTTCATTCTAGTGAAAAATTGTACAGTCTGTCATTGATGTAGGTGTTACCACTGGTCTTTGGTAACAAGACCTGCTCACCCTGCCTCTCCCATTGTGCCAACTGCCAAAGTTGAACTTGTGAACACATTTTAAGATGGCAAAGGGGGCAGAGAATGGACCAAACTGAATGTGCAGTATAATAAAATAGTATTTATACACATTTAAAATAATCAAACTAAGCTGTTCAAATATTTCCACTAAATGTAGATTTTTTGGTTGCATAGATTCTTTCTCATATCAGGTCGTTTATCAAATATTCAAAAATTATTCTTATGAAACGTTTTGTCCCTCCTGAGGGACATTTAAAACAAATTAAACATTTCAATTATAGTCACAAAACATGTCTTGTTTATTTTTGCCCCAGTTATTACCATGTACAGAGCCAGCTCTTCGCTCATCTAAACAGAGGTTAGTGGATTAGTAGTTAGTAGAGGCCAGTATGTCAGCAGAGGTACATCGATACATTTTTGCCAGTATTGCCGAATAATGACATTTTTCGAGATTTGTCTAAAAAGCATTGTGAAGCGCCGCGCCGCTAGGTGGCAGCATCGACTTTTTAAAAGTAGGACTGGCGGAAGTTGGCGTGCTGCCAGGATGTAGGCTGCCTTCAAAACAACTGGGAGGTGGGAAACTTCCGACTTGGAGCTTCTCAGCTCAGCCCTCGTGATCGTTCAAATGGTTTTGCTTTGTAAATTTAACATTTACCCGAAATGTTATATTTACTCAACTAATGTAATGCACTACGCACATTTTATGTATTTATGGGAGCTCCCGCAAAATTCCCAGTGTCCGTTCAGGCGTCATAGATCCCAGTAGGAGGCGGGAGACTTCCCAGGTGTCTTGAAGGCAGCCGAAGAGAGCAGAGCTGTGTGAGGTGGCCGCAAACCTGACAGCCTGATTTGAGCAGCCATGAAGACAGTATTTGTTACAGTCGGGACAACCAGTTTTGATGAGCTCATTCGAAGTATCACGTCTTCTGATGCCGTTCAAGTGAGTACCGCGCACACGCCGCCATGTTTGAGCGGTCCAAATGGATGTTACACGTCGTTAGCTAGGATGCTAAGCAAAGCTAGCTTCTGAGTTAAAGGGGAACGCCGCTCAATTTGACAACAACCCCATGGGTCTTCCTGTGGTCTCGGTAAGTGCGTCGAACATCTCTGCGCACCAGAAACCCGAAACAGAACCCGTGACGTCATCAGGTTTCATGTTTGGAGCTGTTCCACAGGTCATTCATTTGGAAAATATGGTGAAAGTGACTCGGGAGAAAATAAGGATACATTTTCTAGTTCAGAACTGACAGCATATAGAATAAAATGTGTTTATGCCAAAAAAAATACAAAGAGTTTCTCATTCATGGTTAATGTGAGCAACTTTAACTTCAGATTAGCTGATGAAGTTACACGCTCAAGTCTTAATGCTCTGGGCTTGTAGCTTTGGTGTGGCGTTGATGTTCCCAGTTACTGGAGTTCGGTCTTTGAAAATGGGAATAACATGGATTATGTAACCGAGTGTAAGAAAACCTAGCTGATGTTACTCATAATACACAATGTTAATTTGACAATAAACAGTATTGTCAACATACTTCTTCTCCCAACAGGCTTTAAAAGCTCACGGATATGAGCATTTGGTTCTTCAGGTTGGAAGAGGCGCTCTCCTCCCAAGTCCAGAAAGTTGTCCACACATCAGATTGGAGGCCTTTCGGTTCAAAGATTCCATAGCAGAGGACATCGAGCGTGCTGATCTCATCATCAGCCACGCAGGTGAGTAAAATATGAAGAACTCCTAGGGTGCCTTCCATTTGGCCAAAATGCGCGTTGTCCTCCCCCCTCGTGGCCTCGACTCCTCGCTGACTTAAGGATGTTCCAATTTGTTAAAAGATGCATGAAGGAGCCTTGGCAACATTTAAGCAGATATTACAACACAAGGATATAGGCGAGCTCACAGAGAGCCAGTTTACTTTCTTATGGTAGTCCGTCGTGTCCGATGATGACTTCCAGTTCTTTGGTGGCTGGACAGTCTCATATGTGATCCACATGTTTTACTGCAGGTGGGGCATGTGTAGTTTGAGGTACCGCTGGTCGACATAGACGTGTGTCTTTTAAGGCATTTTTTAACTCCTCCTTTGCCTCCATTTCTAGTTCCAGCGTCTGTACACCACTCTAGCAGAGCTGCTGTCAGAGGAGCGGTCAGCAATAGCATCCTCCAGGTCTGCAGGTGTCAGACGGCTCTGCTTAAATGATTCTTCCAGTGTTGGTGAAAGTTAGCCCCATTTTCCAGATTGCTGCTTCTCCCTTACGGAATTGCTGCGGATGTTTACACGCTGTTCTCACATAATTAGCTGAAGTGAGACTGGTGTTCCATACCCTGCAGATGCAACTCAATCCCATTCCTGACATGACTTGTCATTTACGATATCGAATCCAAACTTCAGAGATGTGTAGTAACGTAATCCATGGAGGATATTTACGAGACAAAGATGTAAGCATAATAGTATAAAAGCATGTGATATACATTTGATTTATGAACGAAAAGTATTTCATGACTGACGAATGTTACGCTTTTTCAAATCATTGCGCTTTCACCAGAGATGGTGGATACATTAAAAGTCTCTGCTTTCACCTGAAAAGTTGGGTTTGTTTAGATCGGAAGTCCCTTCTTGTTTTGTTCTTGATTCCTGTTTTGGAAGACCAAGTGTCTCAGTTTGGCAAAGACAACTGTCGCTTTGGATAAAAGCGTCTGCTAAATGTCCTAATGTAATGTAATGTAACTGAGGCTTGTTTCATCCTGTTTTGTGTTTCATGGTCAATGGTGCAGTCCACCAAGACAGTACTGCCAAGGTATTTAAAGGACGGACCTATTGTGAGCGAGTCATGGCTAATGGTGAAGACAGGAGGGGTGGGTGGGGGCAGGACTTCCACTGGCAGACCACCTGTCTTGGTGATATTAAGAGACGGCCCCATTCATTCCAGCTCCAGATATATTTCACCAAGGTCAGAGGTGGAGACCTGTGCAGGGAGTATTGTTAGAGCTCCATAGAGGTTGTGGAGTCCTCAGTAGCCCTTATTCACTGATGGATTCTGGTGGTGTCTGCCGGGTCCTCAGTCCACCGAAGTCGGCAAGCACACAGACCACGAGCACTGGAAAAAGCCACAGGACAATATTTACAAAGCACACAGATCTTCATTAACAAAATGCAAACAGTATATACAAGCGGCACAGATGTGGATAGACAAGTTAAGACATGAGGCCTATTTGATTATTAATGAGCCAAGATCCTAATTGAGTAGGAAAATATGATGTATTCAGTTACAGTGATGAACAAGGATCTTGATCTTTTTCCCAGGGGCAGGTAGTTGTTTAGAAGCCCTTGGTGCAGGCAAGCCTCTGCTGGTTGTAGTCAATGACAGGCTGATGGACAACCACCAGCTGGAGTTGGCCAGACAGCTACATATGGACTCCCACTCGCTGTACTGCACTTGCAGGTCTGTGTTTCTCAATGACGTGGTATATACATTACTCATATAGTTTCTGCTCTGCGGATATTTAGCAGTAACTATTATTTTCTCTTCACAAACATTTCAGCACCCTGACGGAGACCCTGAGAACTATGGATCTTTCCGTTCTGTTGCCCTTCTTGCCCGGACAGCCGAAGAAGTTTGCCGACTTCCTAGACAAGGCCCTTGGTTTTCAGTGAAACTTTCGATTAAACAGGACTGCTCATTTTAGTCAAACTGAAGGGTGTAGATTTATTTATTTATTGGTAAGGCATGATACTTGGTTGTAATGTTGTAATTATGGATAACAATAATGCGTCATTGAGTCTTGAACATTCTGATGTATTCATTTTTATATGCAATGAATTGTTCATAATGTAAGCCTAATTTCAAATCACCGTGAATGTTGTCAATTATTTGTATACTCATTTCTAGATTCTGGTTCTTGGAACAGTTGTAGACAAGTGTAAAAAGAAAATTGTCCCTAGCCTGACTGGGATATTTGTGTCAGAGTGCAATTCAGTAATCGAGACAGGCGAAGGAACAGTTGCACTCTAAGATGAAAACAAACACTGCTTTGGTTCAGTTGAACCCAGCGACTAGAGGAAGCAAAGACAAAGGACCATGTAGTCATCAAACCACCGATGGAAGTCAACATTCCTCTTTGCAAGCTGATTCCATGGACTTTATGAATCTGCATTCCCACTAGAGAGTCAGGCTTCATGTAGCTCTCTGAGTGACGCTCAGCCATATTAAACATGGAGGTAAGCCACTGTGCTGTTGATACAATTGTTTGTGGTGTTATGGTTCTCGCTTGCCGTACTTTTCATTTTTCATACTCTCTTTACTTTCACACTGAATTGTTCACCTCGGTATTCTATTATGTTGTCTTGAAACAACAAACCATATGTCCCTCTTTGATTTCTGCTAGTGCCATTATAACAGCTCATCTGATGATTGTAGCACAAGTGTTTATTTTTGTTTTTTTTTATATATAAGGTGTCTAAGTGACTTAATAAATAATATGATTATCATTTTCACCCATTTATACTAAAAAGGCGACCAAAAACAAGTGTGGTGTAAAAGGGGGGGCTGATCTACACGAAGACCTGAAGGGATTTGCGTCGCAGTGAGGCAAGTTGTACCAGATCTCGCCACACGGGTGAGATCATGTTTAAAATTGTGGCCTTGTGTGTTGCCATCAGTCGTCCTCCCAGCGTACCCCACAGTGCAATGCGCACCCAGCATTCCATCTCCCAGTCCAAACTGGCAAGAGCAGATGTTGACATTTGGTGGCTTTGCAAGTAATGACTGCAAACCAGAGGCCACAATCTTTATGCACCTGGCCTGTTTTTCAAGAGAAAACGTTTGACGTGACAGCAGGGCATGTTATTCATATTTGAAGTAGGATCCTGTGTACCATGAATGCCCTCTTCTACCAAGTCCATATCTCTCTAGAGCAGTAGGAGAGAAGCAGCCTTTTCAAATGTTTTTCTTGGCATAGATAAGAGGCGTCACCATCTGCCTCAGTGAGTGGAGTGTATGAAAGGCTGTCACGAATTGTTTCACCTGTAGGGAAGCAGGGTGTTTGTATCTTAGCAGCCTGTAAACAAGGGTTTGAAATTGGAACCGAAGCTGTGATATTGCTGTTTATTTTGAAGACACGGATCGCTGTTATTTTTCAACCGTGTTCAGTCCATTTGGGCCCAAATAAGAGATATTGGGTTATTCATTTAAAATTCCTGTGAAACTGCTATTAAGAAAAACATACTACAATTTCAGAAAAATTCTGAGGTAATGCTGTTGATTTGGCAAAGTGACTGACTGTCTTTACGTTTGAGTTAAAATGGCTTCACTTGGTGGAGTTATGATGTTACACAGGAAATGATGGGTGAAATGCTGCAAGTAGCCCGGTTTACAGTTCCAGCTCCAAATGGTGTTTAGCAGGAAAGAAAGAAGGAACAGGAAACGTTTTTGTGGCTGGAAAATCTGAACAATTCACCAGCCACCAGCATTATTTTACCAATCAACTAGATTTTTCTAATAGAATAGGACCAAAATAGATAAAGTCTGGTAAGCTGCAGAATAGACAAACAGTCCGAATCTACCCGCATTTACTTTGGAGTGGTGTGACTTTCCCACCCTGCTTGTAGTGTATGTGGCAAGTTCAGATACTTTCATTAGATCCGTGAAGTACGCGAGCATAGAAACTGAGTCTCATATCCAATGACAATTTAATTGTCATTGCTGTTGATGCGTAGAACTGAATATAGCAAACCACTTCCTCTAGTCTTCACCTGTCGACTTGTTCCTACCAACTAAAATATATTTTCTCCAAAAGGACACAAATACTCCTATTATGTCATAACACATTATTTAGCTTTAATAACATTGGAAGTAGTAGCTTACTTTGAGGTTCTATACAAATGATGTATGTCACACTTAATGCACAGCCTTATCTTTAATGAACTGTGTGCGCATCTGATTATCTTCAGCAAGGGGACAGTAAAAGTCTGGTGGAAGAAAGACCAAAACACAAGACTGAGTAAATCTAATTTAAGTTAATGTGATAGTATTGTGTAACTGTCTTGTGGCTCTTGTGCTGAGACAGAAAAACGTTCTGTTATGAGCTAATTCAATGCCAATACCAAGATTGATAAAGAACAAAAGTCCTGTTCATGAAGTGGACTGAATAAGTCCATACAAACGGTAACAAGTGGGTCAGAGAGCAGAGGGTCAAATCAAATGGGCATTTATCGACATCACATGGCAAGATGCAATCAGGGACTCTTGTTTACCTCGGGGGCAGAAGGGGTCAGGAAACTACCCTGGACGGTGGAATTGGAGAACTGCTTGCACGCCACGGGAGATGTCAAGACCCAGCCTGGGCTACTCTGATGGGCACGCTTGCCTAATGCGCTCGTAAAACAGTTCAGCCACCATGAAATGGAGTCTGCGAGAAGTTGCTACTTCCAAACAAATGTGTCCTCCCAGAAACCGCGTTTCTGTGAGCCGAGTAACCCGACCCTCCCTCTGACGTGCTAAGCCCAGGCCTGTTTTCGCCTCTCCCGAGTCTGTTGTTTGCAGATGTTCATTAGCATTTGTCAGCTGGCTCCGCCCCCCGCGCTCTGATTGGGCGCAGTGTTACTGTAGCTGTCAGTACGGCTGGAAGGTGGTCTCCTCCAGAGCGCTGCCAGCGGCACAGACCAGTCCTCTGCGGTGGGAGGCTTTTGCCTTTGTTAGCTAGCTCAGAAGGTAACCAAGACAGACAGAGCCGCATCCATGCACTAGCATAGTTTTTAGAAAATGATCATCTGTACGAATAAAATGGAATACCCCCTTAGAAGCCAATGCCAGCGAGTCCAGAAACAGGTAGGTTGAACGTAGCATTCAACGAGGCTGTTAAGCGTAGTTGGATGGACTGTTTTGACATGATTAAAACAAACGGCTAACCATGTTAGCTTCAACCTCTGAGAGAACTCCCGACTAACGTTCATTCATTTGCCGAGGGGGGTTTTCTCTCTCGAAAAAAAGCTTATCCCATAACCAGCTCTCTTGTTGGCTTTTAACTCGCCGTTTGGTTAGCTAACAACCAGCGCGATAAAAGATGAACAGCTTCTTCTTCTTCTTTTTTATATCTAAACTTTGTTTTACTTGGTGTTAGCTAGTAACGTTACAGTGGCTAGCAAGCATAGCCGTAGCAAACTTCTAGCTGACCTAACTTACCTAACGGTTTATCGAGTTAACGTTAACAGTAAGTCAGTTAACGTAGTTAAGTTAGCTAATGTTAGTGACCGAGATTGGGTGGATTGCCACCTTACTCGACGTATATTATTTCAATTTCCAAACAATTCAGTTGTCATATAACTTAACGTTAAACCTCATTTTGGCACGAAATGAAACGTGCAAATTTACAACAAAATGAGCACATCCCTGTCTTTGTGAACTGTCACCGTCACAGTTGCATGAACATGCAGTATAACCGAGACTTGGTTTTGGTTGGTTCGCCATGGAGGATTTTCCCAAGTCCATTGTGCTGTGTGGTGTATTGCCTTTATTGATCACTTTGATGTCTATCCGATTTAGCCACATACCGACGCTGAAATGTGTAGTTACTGTAAACAGACTTGCAGTTTTGGAGAAAGCGATAAGTGACGATGACATCATCCGAAGATTTACACCGAGGAGAAATTGTCTATCATGTATGTGACTGTGAAGAAATGCAGTGTCATTTAAGACGCAACATATCAGTTTACGACGGATCGAACAATGTAAATGTTGTTGACAAATCGCCTAATGACGGTGTTGTTCCGTTTTTCTCCTCCCAAATGTTGACGACTTTATTGTGCTGTTATGTTGGGTGAACTGGACTGCCAATCAAAGTTGTTTTTCTCTTCTGTCGTGCTTTTCATTTTGCAACAGAGAGGGGGCGCTGTTCTCAGCACAGTGAAAAATACATGTTTGCTGCAGTTTAGCATCCAGAAATGGAACAACAGAGGAAGGAATGTGAGCAGCCAGGGATTCAAGTCGTTAACTGTTGTTTCAAGCCCAATTTGTATTGCTGTGCATAGCTACGTATTGGTTGCTGTGTATCTTCAGTTTCAACATAGAACAAATCGTTTGGGCCATGCTGTTAGATGGTGAAGAGGTAACCACCCCTGTGTCATCTATTTGTGATATGAAAATGTAGTGAAGAAAACAGATTCAAATAAAGAATATCTTAGAATATTACCTGTAACTGGGGGGTTAACTATTGATCTCGGCCTGGGTGTTCAGTGTTTGTACAGAGACAAATGGCCATACAAATTAAAAGGAGCCTGAGAGTTTACAACTATTTAAAACATTTGCTTCTCCAAGCTCTCTTATGTTAAAATGGATAAATGTCAGGTATTCAAGCACCAACAGTTTTTAGCACCTGACTTTGATATGGTAGCTTAACTGCGTCTGGCCTATTCGTGAAGCAAGCAATGTATAAATTATCTATTATTCGAATGCATCAGTGAAGGTCTCCTTGCGCTACCTGCCTGCCGTGTTTTCTGACAGGTTCGATCATTCATGTGGGTTTGCCTCTCTATTCATCATGCAGCCGAGTGGTTTGTTTGTCTTGGTTGTCTGCTATCCTACCCAGCAGCTCCCCCCTCCCGCCTTCCCCTCTTTAGGCTGCAGCTGGTTGTTTTGCGCTACTCCCCGAGTTCAGGTTGCAAAGCCAAAAACAGGCCTGGCTGCTTGTGTTTCTGGTGATGAAGGGGGATGAGTTAGTTAATGCCGTCAAGACCCTGGCACATGATAAGGACAGACCTCTTCAGGCTCAATCGGAATGCAGATTGAATGTCCTTCTCCTGTATCTGCAGCCCCCCCCCAATCTCACGCTGACACATTTACCCTTGGTAGAAGACTGCTGGCATCATTTTCCCACGTCTTTGTTCGGTCTTGGTCATGCACTCGTCTGTTCATATTCCTGTGTGCATACAGAGCTGCAGTTTTGTTTGTCAGCCTGTTATCAAAGCCTCTCTTTGTCTCTATTTACCTCTCCTCCCATCAATGATGTCACTCCTGTTTTTCATTTCTGCCTCGGATTTTGCTCTGATCAATAAACAAATGACCTCTCGCGTGTTGTGATGGAAGGTTTATTTTTTGAATGTCAAATGATCTTCACTTGTGAATGTTCTCCCACAACAGGCCTTCTGTGAGCTTTTTGTTTTTCTTTCAGCCAGGCCACACATTTGAATTCATCTTGTGATTTGAATACAGCAGTGCTCTAATGTAAACATCACCATCTCTCGTTGTCACCCTCTAGTCTCTTTTTGACTAGAAAAATGTCTGCTTTTCAAAATTAATAGCTTCTTGGCATAAGCTGTATAGTTTTTTTTAATTTATCAAGTTGTGTGTACAAGGCCGTAGGCTAATATGCCTTTTTGTAACATACTATTTGCATATCTGATATTGAAATATGCTTCATAATACCATACACTGTTACCAAAAATTATGATGACATGTTGATTTTATTTTATATATCCACCCACACACCCATCTCACCAGGGTTTTTTTTCATGCGAGTGCGTATTAAGGAGTGTATAGCCATGAGAAGTTGTGCTGGCAGGGTAGAGATGCAGTGACAGGATAGGTGTCAGGACATATACATGTAATTGTGGACACAAGTTTACATACACTTGTAAAGAACGTGTATCATGTATGTCATGACAGTCTTGAGTTTCCAATCATTTCTACAACTCATATTTTTCTGTTCTCGATGGGGTTTAAGTCAGGACTTTAGAACCTTTCTAACCTGATTTAGCCATTCCTTTACACTTTTACTGTGGACACTGACACATGTGTTCCATCAGCTTCTAATTAATCACAGATCTGCTTTTTGGTGGTTCTTGGTTGGCTCTTGACCATCCTGACCAATGTTCTCTCAGCAGCAGGTGATGGCTTGTGTTTTCTTCCTGATAGTGGCAGTGACACAACTATGCCAACTATACTTACAAACAATTGTTTGCACAGTTGATCTTGGGACCTGTAGCTGCTTTGAAATGGCTCCAAGTGACCTTCCTGACTTGTCCATGTCAATGATCTGCTTTTTCAGATCCGTGCTGAGCTCCATAGACTTTCCCATTGTAGCGTTTGTGGCTGAGTCTGAGTGTATCACACAAGTCCCATTTAAATGGGCTCAGAGAAGTCACCAGTTGTAGTCAATCATAATCACTCACAAGATGTTGAGAGGCCATGCCACAAAGCTAATTTAATTGCCACAACTTCACCAAAATAATTCAAGTTGCTGTATGTATATTTTTGACCCAGCAGATTCTGTCATATTTCCAGAAGACCTATAATAAATTGATAAAAGAACCAAAATGCATGAAATTTTTTGTGACTGATATAGTATGTGTTCCAATCATTCGATCACAGAAAAATAAGGGTTGTAGAAATCATTGGAAACTCTAGACTGCCATGATATACATGTTCTTTAAAGTGTGTGTAAACCTTTGACCACAACTGTAGCTATGAAATAGGCTACCTGTCTGAACCTTCCTGCCTTGGTGTGTATTTTCCACAAAGATTGATGAGTTATTATGAAAATGTGTCTTTTAATAATGTAGAACGGACCATTTATGTGGCATGACAAGAGATATAAATTTTTTCACTGAGTCAGTCTAGGGACCAGAATTGTCAAATACTTTAGATTTTATGGCTCATTTTACATGTTTGAGATACAATCATTAAAATAACACCAGAAAGTTTAGGGAATTTTGAAAATTCATACGATTTACTTAAACGGTAGTCTAGTCTGACTTGAGTTTTTGTTGTAGTGTTAAGGTGTCAGCAGACTTGTCAGAGTGAAAATGTGTCAGTGAAAACTGTAGGATGTCATTTCCTGCTGTGAGACTGCTCAGAAGAGTGTTAGTTCCTGTTTCGATTATACTTTTTGTATTGTACTTCATGTCCAGGCATGTTTAGGCGTACATGTTTAGGCGTACATGTTTAGGCGTACATGTGTAGGCGTTGTCGCTTATTTCACTGTACTTATAGCTTAGATATTACTGTAGGCTTAATAGTGGTGCAATACTAATGACATGACAGCTAAATGATGACTGGCTTGTAGAGATTTGCTGTGTTTTTCTGTTTGTCTTTACACTCCTACTGTGCAATATGGACAAAATCTTCTATCACGAAATGGTAATTTCATATCACGATAACGATGTATGTCACAAAATGTGATTGTTTTATTCAAAATATGCTGACGAAACATGAATTGATTGCCTTTTCTTCTTTTTATTTCACATTTCTCCCATAGCAAGGAAAATGGGAAAAAAAATGCAAGTACTGGAAATTGTGCCTGTCGCTTTAAGAGTGTTTCATTCTGGGTAGTGAGAGGAGCCATGTTTCCCATGTGTGTTTTTCTACATGCAGAAATAGTCTGTGTTTAGCAGTCGGTAGAGCTAATGCAGCCAGACAGCCCAGTGAAATGTACCATGCTTTACATTTTCCCTATACTATTGGTGTTCTTTGCACTACTGTCATGGAAGTAATAAATGTCCTGCCAAGAGAGAGAGACATGTTTTGACTCCTGATATCCAGGAACTAACCGGATAATAGACGAAGTTAGATGTTACCACACTAGCCAGATCTGGAGGAGGTAACACAGTGCACAAAAATAATAACCTGCGTAGCTTTCCTCCGCTCCGCTAAATATACGTGCCGGTCTACTATTTTAGTTCAGTATGGCAAAGTTTGCAGACCGTGTGCGTTTTGTCTGAATTCTTTGTACCCGGCCGTAAAATCCAAACTGCGCCCAGACGCTAGCTTTCAGCCCAGATGGAGTGGGTTGGATTACTTCTTCTGTATCGAGTCTCCTGCCTCAGGCCAAAATGCTTTATTGACATGACTGGTAACACAATAACATTAGAGAGGGCGAAGGGGAA
>OMOT01052935.1:0-10891 GCA_900312575.1 Acanthochaenus luetkenii
CCCCCCTGAAAGAGAGGAGAGAATGGCTGATATCTTGAAACAGCTCGCCATGTGTATTTTCACGAGTGAATGTTCCATTACGGCAGAGCGCAACATGGGCTGAAGAATCCATCAGAGATGTAAAAGGATATGGTGTGATCACTTGTTTCCACTGGTGAAGCAGGGAGGGGAGCTTGTAGCACTGTAGTCCTGCTCATAAAAAGCAGACACGGCATCCACTTCCTCTCCTGTCGTGTCACACTGAGATCCCTCAGCCCGGCGCGGAAACGCCTCTGTTGCAGCGTGAAAACATACCTGCGGGTTCCCTCTTCAGTCTGCTTTGAAACTAAATATACCTCGGGCCTCCATACGCCGAGCGCAGCGCGAGTGGAACATGTGACTCTTTTCAGTGTTGACTTTTCTTACCCAAATTATAAAGGAACTTAACCAAAATCACGTGACGTTCCATTATTTTGTTCCGTTGAATACTTTTCTTTCTTCTTCTTGTCTCAGTGCCGTTAGCTGCATGTGCAGGCGGCGACACGCCGGCTTGTGACAATTCATCAGCAACTCCCAGATTGAACGTCGTGTGGTGTCTGGACTGTGTGACGGTGTTGACGATGCTCCTCCACACGCCTCCTATGGACAGCACAAACTGCTGCACCCATCACTGAGTACGGGCAGAGGCACTCGCACGTCTGGCGTACAGCTGGAACGTATGAGTCTGTCGCGCGGCCTACCATTTCCAACATCCATCCGAGTGTTTAGGTAGGCTGTACATTCAGCATGTCCACTGTTGAGCCACGCTCGACTGGTTCCGTTTCCTTTGTTGCCTTTATAAGACAGCAGTCAGAAGTCCAGTTAGAAGTCCTCCAGCCGAGATGAAGGCCATCTCGATGCATGACCTCCTGCAGTGAGACTCCACGGTGATGCAGGACCTCGTGTTTTGGGACTGCGGCGTCAGTATCGCAGACACACACCGGTACCCGCAGCCAACACACGCTTTCCAAGTAGCAGACTAGAATTTCACGGAGGTTTGCATTCTTCGTTAGTACCGCAAAGATGAAAGGAAAAGTGCAGAGGAAAAGAAGGCGTATCATGATTGCCTTGGCTTGCCAAAAGATATGAGGGCCCATCGCTATGTTCATATTTGATCTGAGGTCATTGTTGCAGGACGGATAAATCACACTTTATAGCACACGCAGCTATCTGGACTGTCTGGCTTTGTTTTGTGCAAGGTTACTGCCAGGCCAAGACTTCACAACCTGATTTAATGAGACACAGTGCATCTGTTCCCGCTTTCACACCAACGCCATCATGACCTAAGTGGAAACAAGCTTCACTCTGACACCCTGGACTTGTATTTTATTATTTTATTTAATACAAAAATTACATAAAAAACGTCTCATAGAAAACTGCAGTTCCACTTCGTTGTCTTGAATTAGGACATTCCTGATGATATGTGTCTTATTACGTGGGGTTACTGCTGCCCTTTTCCATTTGAGCATTCCCTTTACTTCTTTTCTGTTCTTGCTGTCTAACTACTGTACCACCTTTTGCCGTCAGTCGTTCAGAAGCATCAGAATATCAATGATATCAAAGAGCCAAGTTCACGCAAACAGCTCGGAGTCCATGCAGGGCAGCACTTCAGCTTGCGGCCCTGAACTCTTGGCACCCCTCTTCTCTGGGAGCAATGAGTGTGCGCCCCCAAGGTTGGCAGTAAGACAGGACTATGGATATTTTCCCAATGACTAGAGGAACCTATGTCTTGAAACAAATGACTTGTTTTATTTCAAACGACAGACCCACTTCTTTCCTAGCACACTTGCCTTTGGCCGGCCCTCAGCCACTTCGTTCAGCAGCAACAGAGGTTTGCTCATTAAAGGATCCAGTGGGAAACACTAAATGTTGATTTCACTGGGATTTTCCGGGAAGCTTCTCGAGGGTCAGACCCATCATCCCTCTTTGCATCGAGACTAATGTTTCTGCTGCCGATGCGTGGCAATGGCTGAGTTGAGTTTTGAGCACTGAGGTTGACATGTTGCATCTGGTGTTAAAACGGGTTGATTTATTGATACTAAAAGCACTTCATAAACGGACAAATACATTTTACTCTGATGAACCTTAATCATATGAGGTTCTACATTGTTATGCTGCAAATGTTTGCGACAAACCATTTAGTATCATAATCAGTCACTAAAATCGTAATTTGCTTGAAACCAGTGAAACATTCTGTATTCCCTCCATTTGGAACGTTTTCCCGAGCTTTTAGATCGTGCAGCATCAGCCAGACTATCACGGGCGCGTACATTCACTTCGCCGATGATATGAAAAATGGGCTTGGAGGAAAGAGAGAGAGGAGAGGAAGTGGAATTGGTGTGGAGAAAAACAGTGGTTTGTAAATGGGGGGCGGTAGAGACAGGTCGGTATTTCACACCACTGTGACTGAAGTGGAACATCACACTGAACAGTTCTCCCTTTAAACCTGTGTTTGCACAAGAGGCTTCCCTCTCCGTCCCCGGCTCTCTCAGCCGCACGTCTGTCTCTCCGTGCTGTTTGAACTGACGATCCAGTGCCAAGCGCCACATCCGTACCTCCAAGCTAGATACATACTGACACCAGCCTATCATATCTTTAAAGTCTTTTGACAGCTCAGTTCCGTTCAGCGATGATGAACTCCTCCTTGCTGTTAATCCAAATCTGTCACCTCGTCACAGTTTGTCTTAACATCATGAAAAGCAACTGGTTGTCGTTTTATTGTATTTTTTGTATTTTTTACAGTTTAAATGTTCTGTCAATCAATTGCAGCCAGTGTACGTGAGGGAGTTCGTCCTTTTTGAAACGTTTCGGTGGTTGCTAAAGACCCACCTCAGTAGAAAATGTTGGTTCCCCGTGTCACACGTTGACATCCTCCGGCGTATAGCCTTGAGAACCACCCTGGAACGTGCTGCGGGGTTGAAACCAGCTGCTGGTGCCAGACCCATAGCCAGCCTTCGGCGTATGCCACGTGGACTATTCCAAGGGCCTCAACCCAAATACCTCTGCCACAGAGCTACGAGCACAGCTTTGACTTCCCCATATTCCCTAATAGCACATTTTTTCCTGGCCTTCCCATCATGCATTTAACCCCCTCGCTCCCTGCTCGCTTGCACCCTAAGGACAGCTGGTCTGATGCAGCAGTTAAAACCACAGACATCGTCCGCCGCCATCCGCCTCTGGGGCTTTTCCTCTTCCGGTTCCTATAAACAATGAGATTCTTGCATAAATCCTGTGCTGCAGTTGTCACTAGTAAGACAAAGACCTCCGCCATTATGATACAATTGTTCTAATCTTATATGACTGAGAGATAATGGAGATATTGGACAGGAGAAACTCCTGGACGACGGCACCCTACGTACTTTGACGTGCAGTAGCGGGAGGTTGATTTTTCCTTCAAAGTGGAAAGGTGGGAGTTGTTGTTTTGTTTTTACAACCTCGAAAACTGTGTATAGTTTCTCATATATTCTGTCCATCCTAGAAATGTATTGGGAGAACTTGATATACTTGATATACCTTTCAAAGGGCAAAATGTGAACCGATTTGGAGAGAGAATGTGATTGACATCCAGTGATTTACAACCTAAATGTGAATTCTGAGTGACATGAATAGTTCAACAAATATTTACCAACGATTCCGTTTATGGCGAATGAAACGAGAGGTGTGTATGTTTGTGCATTCCACTCTTTTGAGTTTTATACGTTTGCTTACATTTGAAGAATTTTCACACAGTTACAAGTCAATGGGTGAACAAACTTCGGCACATGACTGTACAGTATATATATATATATCTCCTCGCTACTTGGATTTGATGTTGCTTTTATGCGTTTTCCATAGACTGGGAAATAAACAGATAGCAGCACTGAGCGCTACCTCACCATTGAGTGAATGTCATTTTGATTTTAAACCATGGATGGAAGGAAAACAAATACTTGCTATTTTCTAGTGCAAATTGACATTTTCTTTTGCAGCTGCATTGGCCCACTTGTAAATGATTAATTTAATAAAGTATGTGACAATTATTTGATTGTGCGCTGCAATAAATTGAATAGTCTATCCCTTCAGTTGAGGACTTATCTCATTACTTGGAACCTGACTGAAGATCTCATTTATTTTTACATTTGACATATGGAACGTGGCCAAAAGCATGTGCTAACTGTGTGATAATAATATGACGGCGTGACTGGAAAACCTCAAGGACATCATCAACAATATGGTGTACATGATTTATTTATGACACAGGACACTCTCTTACAATAATGTTTGTAGGAAATGTATATCTAACAAAACGTGTATAAACCTCAACAAAATGAACAAGCTGGAAACCAAACATGGGAGAACATGAATGATGTACAGACTTAACAACGAGAAAGTTGGACACTGACAGTTCCTTGATCCACACTATACAGCCAAACCCATACACAGTCACACTTGCAGTTCTTAGAGATAGTTTACAATGTCAACATAAGCGATACTCATGACTAGCGTATTAATGCAAAAGTAACTTTTTATCAAACTTTTTCGACTGACTTAAACCTCAGACTGTCATCAGCTGCTGACGGGATACGTCACTTGGTGCTGCATGTTCATTATTCAGCACGCACACCTCAGGCTCCAGAGGAAGTCAGAGTAGTGAAAGCACCAACATCCCACCAGCTCTCAATGTCCACAACTGCATGCAGGCAAAATGACACCCAATAATAATAGCATCCCCTTGATCTAGATCTAGATCTAGACGTGTTAGAGTTGCAGTTTACTCTAGCTTTTCAAACGTAACGTAAGAAAGCGTTGCTGACTATGTTGTTGTTGGTGATGAGAGTATGTTACGCTGTATGGATAATGACGCCCTGTCTGGACAGCTAACAAAATAAACACAGTGGCTTTTTCACATACACATACTCCCGCCATAGCTCTGGCAGTAAGTAACACATACATAAACACAGCATGTGCATCCCGACGGATGTTTCGAAAGCAGCCTGTGTTTATCTAAGTCTGTCTGAAAGAGGAGGCCAGATGTCTGTGACAGTTTCTCATATGGTAAACTAACAAATCAAGTAAACGCACGACAACGCGACAAATCTTGCACTGCTATATGTTATCTTGCTGTTTTTAATATTCAATTGTGAATTTTGTCAGTGTAAACAAATAAATAATTATTTACAATCTCTAGCAATAAATGCAAACAAACTATTTAAAAAAAAAGCAGAGCATAAATAATTTACAAAAGAAATTATAATACAGACTTAGTATAAACATCTTTGGTACTTACTAAAATGGCCTATTTAAACCATTCACTCAAGATCTCTATAAAAGACACATTCAGGATGATAAGAATGAGTAGAAAAGATAAAGGACTTGAGACTCAATTATAATGCTTTGGTTACGGTTTATGTTCTGTCAGGTAAATTCAGACACTGTTGGTTTAGTTGCTGGGCAAAGCAGGAGCCATGAAATGACCTGGACTTGGCACTGAGTCTCAAGCTTCTATTCCCAAACAAACACAAACTTATCAAAGTTACAGAACAGCAAGAACAATTCAGTCAATTACAAGCTGTAGAAAATAAGAAACTGTAGAAAAGCACATATGTAAGTGGTTGTACAATGAATCCCTTTAAAATGTAGACATTGGTACGCTAGTTAGTTATAATATAGAGGCTCTTTTTATTTGTCCACTCTCATCTGTTTTTATTTCCAAGGGAAATATATTTCTTGTTCCGTAAGGCATTCAGGAAATTCTAAAATGGCCATGGTTTCCTCTTCGATGGATGGATCAAGGCAAAACACGGAAAGTCTCATTTCCGTTGAAATGGGTTTAGCAATGACATGCTGTTCAGTTTGAGAGATTCTTGTCTTTTGCCCTCTGATGTTTTTTCTATCCATCGTGATTCAGTTATCTGCGGAAAGATTGGGAACACAGCTCACCATTACTGGCACATTTAGAACACAGGCCAGGACACTCCAGGAGATTCTCTTATTCAAGTGCCAAAGTGCAGCAACAAAACAACATTTGCATTGTGGTGCGTCAAAAAAAGCGTGTCTTCAGTAAAAAAAGCAGCAATCTCATTTTCCACTGTTTAGCATTCAGCAGAAGGCCTGAGGTCCTTGGAACAAATACACAAGGCCTTTCACAATGCATCGGGGGAAGTCGAACTAGGCAAGCTGACAAGCAGAAACATAGCGTGACTTTTTTGCCTGCTACAGCCAACACACAACTCACAACCCTTATCATCATTACCTTATGAACACCGTTGGAAACTCCGGTTTATCTGAGTATTGAAAAAGATGTTGAAGGTTTAAAGATCTGTCCTGCAGTATCCCCCAAAAAAGGGGAAAGTGTTCTCTCACTTTCTCGCATGTGCGCAAATCCCATTTACACACACACACACAGACACACTCTGTCACTCTCTTACACACACAAAATCATATGCCAATGAATTTGTCTCGCCGGATCCCTCCACACCTTCATTTCTCTAATAAAGTGGGGGAAATGACCTTTAGAGAATTAAAGTGATCAAGGCGTTACTACTAACCTCTGCACTCATACTTGAGGTCGGAGAAGAAGACCAGTTCTTGTGAGAAGACGAACAAGCCTAACCGTCCCCCGGAAAACGTCTTGTCATAAATTGGTCCTGAGTCGGCCATGATCTGTTTGCCTTCATAGACCACAACCCTGGAAGACACGACAAAGATTTAGTCCTTAATGTGTTACTATATTGTAGATCAGCGATGGGCAGCTCTGACCCCCCATATTAATTTCTAACCTTTTTGTGCAGAAATAAGTGCCTGAACCTAAACCACAATATCTCAACCCTTTAGTATTTTTGCAAACTAACCTGTTCATACACATACAGCCTTCATAGTGATTCCATATCATAGGTCTTTGGGTTCCCACCATCTAAGTTGCCCATCTCTGAGACAGAAGAACAAGATGTTCTCCATAGTTGTGCTGTGCATCTTTTTCTTCCTACCTGATGAAACCGGTCTTTGGTCTGTGAATGAGGTGCCACCTGTAGGCTGTGTAATCCTTCCAGCCGATGTTTTTGGGGTCATGCCACAGAGTACGCACCTATGTAAAATAATTACAAACACTAAACACAAGTACTACAGCAGACTTTTAAATAGACCAAATAGCATTTAGGCTGCAGCCTACCTGTCCAGCAGTGTTACCAGTGTGCCACAAGGCATTTCGGAGGTTCTCTCCGCTGCCGGTGGTAGAGTTGACTACTTTGAGCGAAACGCCAGAGATGCCAAAGGCCTTGGAGGGCTTGTCCTCCCAGTAGGTCTGTGTGATCTGCTTCCACATCACCACATAAAAGCGCCCACTCGACTGGTAGCCGAACACAAAGCCTGCGTAGTCGTCATCTCGATCCGTGTTCACGTACATCGTGCCACTGAAGTCCACAGCATTGAACTCGTCAAAACCTGTGGTGGTGCGAGAGAAGGCGTGACGCTCGATGTCACGGCACTGTTCAGCCCGGATGGTGCTTGGTATCTTATTCAGGGCTGCGTGTCAAGAGGAAACATATTGAGTGTGCGCTGCTCACCTACTGCGATGCCTGGGTCAGAGTTGGCGGTCTGAACGAGCTCTTTGCCCTGATGTCTGACGACCCAGTTGGGATCAATTTGAGTGGTTCCCTTAGGATCCAAGTGGACCATCTGGAACTTCCTGAAGTCAGTGACACTGATGGCGTTGTTCTCTGGGCACACGTCGAAGATGTCTGGGATATTGTCGTTGTCAAAGTCGTCTTTGCAGACATCGCCTCTTCCATCACCTGTTAATTACAACGTTGTCATCAAAATGTCTAGATCGTAATCTCATTTTATTTAGACATGCATTATATACGCCATCTTTCCCCCCCCATTTTCTTCTAGTTTCCATAAAGCCTTTGTGAAAATCTCTATGGCGACTAATGTTACTGTCATAATATTCCCACCGCAGTGAGGGTTGAGGTGCTACTCCAAGTTTATATTAAAAGTGAATGGAAAAAATAGCAACTCCTCCCATGAAACCAGCTACCACACCGTCGCCAAGTACGGCGAGCCAAATCAGCCATCTTTTTACGCTGCGACAACTTGCACTGATACTATCTGAGGTCTGACGTCTATTAGACCCAGACTGCAGGCCATGACCGCACAGAGGAGCGGGTGCCAGGGGCTAATAAAGCCCACCGCGGGGAAGTAGCTAGCTGCTTTTTGTCGTCTCTTTGTTATTGCACAGGGGACTAAGCCGATTCTATCAAATAAACACTATCTGACGAGCTGTGAAGAGTGCGAAAGCGTCTGCGTCCAGGGCCTTCCTCCTCCACGGCCTGTTTCCAGTTACAGACGGCTAAACAAACTCCAGGTAACCCTGCTTATATAGGCACTGCAGATTAATCAAGAGCGAGTCTGTTGGAAATAAAAACTTCACAGCCTGGCGTGTGCCCTCCTGGGCGCCACAGTGAAGTCATGCATAATGACATCACCGAGGCTGACCCGAGCCTTAACTCTTTCCACAGCCGCCATATTTCACACCTGCTGTAGCGCAGCTAATTGTGAACTGGGAGAGCATCTGGTCGGGAAGAACGACGCACACGCAAAATGTGAACATCATATGTTGACGCGTACAAGGGACTGGATAGAGCAGCAAGAAAAAGCATGGGGCAGATATGCGAAAACATCAAGAGCCGGATTCACACCTGCGATGTCAGGTCAAAAGCACATGGCATGCACCCAAGCCTGCTAACCTCCGCGTCCCCCAAATGGGCACGTGCTGCCCTCTCAAGCTTCCATCCTCACCATCAGAGTCCAGCTGGTCTTTGTTGGGTGTTAGCCTGCAGTTGTCCTTGTCGTCAGGTATACCATCATTATCGTCATCATAGTCACAAGCGTCTCCTTTGCCATCCTTGTCATGGTCAGCCTGGTTGGCATTGGCCACATAGGGACAGTTGTCCAGGTTGTTCTGATGGCCATCTTCATCGATGTCCTGGTTGTTATCGCACTGATCTCCAACCAGGTCATTGTCCATGTCAGTCTGTTGGATACATACGGTGGTTAACAATCATGGTACAGACTCTATTCTCCCTAACCCTAACCCAACTGATGTCCCGGTCGGTCTTTTCCTGTACCCACTGTACCTGGTCAGGGTTGTGCAGCATCGGACAGTTGTCACACTGGTCACCTACTCCATCCATGTCAGTGTCCTTCTGGTCAGTGTTGTACACATAGGGGCAGTTGTCATTCTCGTTCAGAATTTCTGAGAAACAGAGGGATAGTTTATGACATTTTCTTGCCTGTTCAAGGTCCTAAACTGTCCTAAACTGTCCTAAACTGACATGACGATATTCTAATTCTGTGCAATGTATTTTTGCCTGGCTAAGATTAGCAGAATTACATTGCTCATCATGACAGTCCACTAGTAGTCAAATACAACGATATGAACTGATCAGCAGTAATCAATATATATATCAAAAATGAATACATTATTGCTAATTTGACAAGATTATTTCACCATCTCCATCGATGTCGAATGCACAGGCATCCCCTTCTCCATTGTGGTCAGTGTCTATTTGCGCAGGGTTGTGCTCATAGGGGCAGTTATCACAGCGGTCACCGACGTCATCCTTGTCAAAGTCAAACTGGCGAGGATTGTACAGAAGGGGACAGTTGTCCTGAGGGGAGAGTACACGTGTGTTAGAGGAGCCGTTAACACAAAGCACGCCATAAGTCTTGACGATGACATTGAAATGTGCGAATGTGACGGAAACTCCCGTACCCTCTCATCTACAATTCCATCACTGTCGTCATCCTTGTCACACGCATCTCCTTGACCATCTTTGTCAAAGTCTTCTTGTCCAGAGTTAGGCAGGTTGGGGCAGTTGTCCTGAAATATTCGTTGACATTACATGTAATATCTATACACTGCAATGTACGCGATGTCACACACTTTCTGCTGATGTGCAAATGTGAAGTGACACGAGAGGTTGGACTGGATACCTTCTTGCAGTGATAGGTGGCGTTGGCGCCACACACAAGGTTCTGGTTGGGCCAGCCATCCAAGTCGGAGTCTTCGCCACAGAAGAAGCCATCTCCAGCGTAACCAATCCTACACTCGCACTTGTACATCGGGTCGCTGAAGTGGCTGAGGTAGATGCATTCGGCGTATTTGTGACAGTTATGGGTCTTGTCCTTGCACGGGTTCTCTGGCTCGCACACCTGGGGGAAGGAGGCCAGGCGGAATTAAGCCGAGCATGTCGTAACAGTAAAAGGTCTCTTCAAAGTACTGTATGTATTACTTGGCATAGAGTGTCATGGAAATACAAGTACAAGTATTGGTGTACAAGTATGAGGCACAGTTGATTTGATGAACTCTCCACTTAATGCACCATACACCCCACTATGACCCTCCATCGCCCTTTATATTGCAGCATTCACAGCTGCCACTCATTAAGAGAGGATGAACACTCCGTGAGCTCATGTAGCACAAAGTGGCAGCATGGAGGGGCCTTTGATCTAAACTGTGAAACGGAGCCCATTAGTGCCAGCTATGAGACAATTCCCCCTTTTCCCGAATCAATTTGTAAAATTGGGGCATCGAACCAAAGCCAAGCAGCTGCAGAGGCCGACGAGTGGCAAAGTGGTCCACAAGGGACGCAACGCGAGTGTTGGTCGGAGCGGCGTGGCAAATTATTCGACTTTCCAAGCACTGCGATCGCAAGAGAGAAGAGAGCTGTGATCAAGTGGTTAATATCCTGACACGTCATATTAACAAGTGGTACGTTTCACATCCAGCAGTCGTGTGACAGCAGTGGAAACACTGAGTTGTGTTAAAGGTCCAGTGGGGTAGAGACAACGTTTATTTATTATATTTCATATAGAGGAACTGCCTTGCCTTTGA
>OMOT01052937.1:0-10839 GCA_900312575.1 Acanthochaenus luetkenii
TCAGTAACGGTACTCAAATATGCCGTAATTATTCGCTTAATCTTGTTAGCTTTTGATAGCACTAGCTAGCAGCGAAAAGGAGTGATTGAAGGCTAATCTCAACCAATCTAGAGTCAGCATTAAAGGTAAGACCCTCAAACTCACGTTTGATTGGTTAGAATGGTCCCTGTCACAAGCCATGCTAGCGAATGAACAGAGAAAGGGACGTTCAAGTGCAGAAGAAAAAAACGGTCGCACCAGAGCGAATGAACAGAGAAAGGGACGTTCAAGAGCAGAAGAAAAAAACGGTCGCACCAGAACAATTATTTACACTCGCACCGGTGCGACCAATTATATATCGAGGTCGCACGGACTCAATTTCGGTCGCAAATGCGACCAAAACGGTCGCAATTTCGAGCCCTGCATCCTCTGTAGATTTGTAGGGTCGGTAAGCAAACTGTAGTTGGTCAAGTGTACTGGGCAGTGAGGAGCAGATGTAGTCCTTGACCAGCCTCTCAAAGCACTTCACCACAGATGTGAGCGCTACTGGGCGATAGTAATTTAGGCAGGCTGGACTCGGTTTCTTGGGTACGGGGATGATAGTGGACTCCATAAAACATGTGGGTGGCAGTAGCTCAGGAGGTAGAGTTCCCGCCCCGCAACTGCAAGGTCGGCGGTTCGAGTCCAGCTCCTCCCGGGGTAAAATCTGTCGTAGTGTCCTTGAGCAAGACACCTAACCCAAAATTGCTCCCGTTGAGCAGGTTGGTACCTTGCATGGCTGCCTCCGCCAACGGTATGACATGTAGGTCGCTTTGGATGGAAGCGTCTCCTAAATGCTGTAATGTAATGTATGTAAGTCGCTTTGGATAAAAGCGTCTCCTAAATGCTGTAATGTAATGTATGACAGACTGGGCCATGTCTTCACATAACACGTGGTGATATTAATATAAACTCTATCTTAAAGCATTATGGGGTTATAGTATTTTCAAGAAAATCAGTTTTTCCTCAATTTACTTTGTCAGCGCATCTACTCCATAGGGGGAAACTGTGATGTAAGGATTATGTTTCTATCATGTATTGTTCAAGTTTCACGTTCGAGTTTTGGTGTTCACAAGACTGTCTACACACGCCACCACGACAAAATTATGTCCCACATACCATGTACCATGGTGTCTGGACCTAATCACCATCAAGTGTCAATGTTCTGTTTCCCAATTTATATCTATTTCACAATTCTTGTTTTTATACCTCTTTTGGAAAATTACTTTGTAAACCGCTATATGAATACTTTTGTATTATTACTACTACAAATTCAGATGGTCAGCTCCTGTTGTCTACTAGGTAGAGATGTACATACCAAAGCACTTGCTCAGATTGGTCTGTTTGTCGATGAAAACTTTGGCAGATACCACATTTCCAAAAGGCATGAACATCTGCAGGATGTCCTGGTCCCCAAACTCCTGGGGGAGGTGGTAGATGAACAGGTTGGCCCCCTCTGGCCCTACAGCAATAAGGGGAAAAGATGGGAAACACAACTTTAGAGGAAGAACAAATACTATACCAAATACAAGTTCTGCACTCGACAGTGTAAATCTGCATGTGAAGTTTATTTAGAAAACACTTGACAAAATAGGTTAATCAAAGTAACAAATTAAAACGAAGAGAGAACAAACGTCAAAATGTTTAAGATATGAGGCCAGTGTGTTGGAGGTCTACTCACCTTCCTTCTGGCTGCCAGCAGCGCTCTGCTGCAGGAGAGACTGGCCGTAGAGGGAGGGCAGGGCGGAGGCTGTGTACTGCTGCATCCCTGAGTAGGCCTGGGTCAGGGCATCCATGGAGCTGGCTGCTGACCCGTTGGCCATAGAGGCTCCCAGGCCTCCATTCATGGCCCCCATACCTGAAAAACAGAAATAAATGTGAATTTCCCCATTGTGGGATTAAGCTTGTAAAAGTCTATACCAAGTACCTAAAATCTACGAATAAAATAAGTTGGTGTATGCTGTTAACAATATCTGGGTGAAACCATTTTTTTAGCAAATAGCCAGCTATACAGGAGGAGGTTCTTTACCACTGAGGCTGCCGGTGAGAGCGTTGAGGCTGTTGATGCCCATAGAGGTCCCAGCGAGACCCTGCAGGGTGCCCAGAGATGCCAGGGTGTTCATCGCAGCACTCGCACTGGACCCTGCTGTTGTACCTGGGGAGCACAATAAAAATCACATGTAGATTACCACAGGGGTGACTCGCTCATGTTCACAACACTCCATATCACTCTAAATGTTTGGCATCTTCGCAGCAAGTTGTTATGGCTGAGAGGGTGACACAGCAGTCAGGGGGTAGTTCCGTCTCTTAATAGGAGAGGTCATTACCGCAGCAGCAGCAATATGCTAAACTCAGACAGATAGAGCCAATGTATATTTACACAGATTAAAGGGGAACGGGAGAACTCTTTATTTTTTTTAAAGAGGGTGATTAACTCCCATAAAATAAATGAGAGACGACCGAGGGCCATTAGGCAAATAGTGGATGGAGGAGGGTTGCAGAGCATTTGGTAGGTACCACAATGGCTGCTAAATGTGGTCCTGTATAACTCAATGGCTGGAGCATTTAGGTTTAGTTAATTTGCACACACATAACACATAAAAAAATAAAACATTTTTAAACTAAAAATCAAGATGACAAACACATGGGTGAATTGGGCAACAAACCCAATAAGACCAAAAACTCAGCAAGGACAATGAGAACAAACAAATAAAATGTAATAAATTACAATAACCATGATGTAGGGTTAGGGGTTTGATTCACACTGGAGGCTAAATGTGTACATGCTCACAGAGCATATTACGCCAAATTGCATAACTCGTGTAAATTCTAAATTACCTGGACTACCCAGACCTCCCAGACCTCCCAGGCCTCCACCGTTTGCAGACATGGAGGACGTGCTGCCAGAATTCTGGGCAACAGCCGCAGCTAACGTGGCCAGGTTCTGCAGCTGCAGAGGATTCACACCTGAAGAGGGAATGGAGAAACACTAGGTGATTATCAAATCCAAGAATTCCAAGTTGACATTTGCAAGTTGTCTTGGGGAGAACAAACTTCTCAAGAACCCAAGAACGGATAACAAACCTTTACAGTTTGAGATGGGCTGTGCACTCGAGTAAATATCTTGGGGCTTCCCAGGATGTGTAAAAAAAAAATTAAGAGCCCAGCTTCTTTGAATTGATTGTACTAACGAATCCAAGCAGAATGTCCATAATAGTTTAACACTGGTTTGAGGGTGGTATGGGTATTTGGTATCCCAAAAGTTTGAACAAAACTATTTACAGAATAAATTAGTTTGAACTTACTCAAAACTCAATTTACAACTCAGGTGTAATTCCCTTTACCTGCAATTAAACCTTAATTCACGATTATTTACAAGATGCAGGCAGAGTGTGTAGTTAACACATCAAACCATAATGCAGCTTACAAGTCAATAGTTATGAAAGTATCACTGTGGCACAACCTCAAACAATCATTTAAAATAAATACAAGGATTTCTGATTTGAGAGCAAAACAACACAACTGTTACTCTGAGCAATGTATGCTAGGTAAACTGTGCAGTTATCACTGGTCCTGCCCCATTTCTCACTTCTCCTGCTCAACAACACATTGCTCCACAACGCTTCATTTCATGGGTTTAAATGTTTGCATCTGCTGTCTAACATTCTCAATATCTGCGTTAAGTGATACTTCTGTGTAAACTGCACTTTGAATAGATTAGATCTTTTACAATGCATCTATATTTCTTTATACAAAAATCACACCAGAAATTGGATTGTGCAAAACAAGTCTAAGGCCATATTAATGAGGGGGGCAATAAATAAAACATAAAATCTAATCATGTAAAACTTCTTCAAAAATACGTATTTTTAACGCAGGAAATGTGACAGCCCATCAAACTCACCAAGTCATTATAAAGCAGCCTGGAGACTGCGGTTTTTTGCTAGCACAATCTTTCCACAAGTTAAAATCGTCTTTTGCCAATTAATTCGATAAAGTCATGTTGATGTGCTGTGTGTTTGTCCTTAGCAACATGCAAAGGCCTAGAATAGCACCATTGATTAATGTGTCGATGATCTCATTAAAGAGAAATGTGACTTGGCAGTAGTATAACTATGTGGGCGTAGAACACTTGAGTCACAAGGTTGTTGACATGAAAAGTGTCAGTTCATTCACTTCTAGAGGATGAGGACAGCTGTCTTGACGACTGAAAGGATTAACTCACCTCCTAGCCTCTGAATACCACTGAAACTGCCCTGGTTACTGGTAGATGTAGCCTGTTGGAGCAACTGTTGACAGAGAGAAACGTTGAGTTTAAGAACCAAAGAGGAGAAGGGACTTATCGGGGTGGTAACGGCCACACAATTATGGCTAAATTGAGCATCTCTATTATTGTGCCTAATATTGCAATCACAATGATTGGTCTCAATGAATCTGGGAACAAAATTAGGAACACTCATTATATAGTGTTCCTATTATAGACATGTAGCTGGGTGGATGAAAACGGGATGCTGCAGAAATCTTGGCTTTCATGTAGTCATCTTTTGCATGATTGCGATTCTTGATTGCATAATTACTTTGAAGTGCAGCAACAACTCTGAAGCAAAGTTTGCATGGTATCTCCGCTTGTTTGATGCCATGTGTTTTATAATTTAAAAAATCCAAATTACTTCGAATTAGATTATTTTTAGATACTAAAACAATTTTCTGTTCGCGCTCAGTGGTCGGATTTGTCTCTATTGTCAGGGTTTGTTCATCCTTAAGTGATGTTTGCAACATGCAGAGGTCAACTGCCGTGCATGCTCGAGTCACGTGGAATGGCACATGTAAATACAAATACACCTTATACTGCACACTCGACAGCTGTGATTGGTTGCAGTGCTCATTGGCTCCGATTCAGAGTTGGCACACGCAGGTCATGTGCCTACGTCCTTCAGCAAAGAAAATCAAAAATAACTACATGAGCCAAGATACTCATATTCTGACTCTTGGGGTGTATTTACCCCTCTTGCACCTGCCTACTGGATATTAGTACCTTTTTGCAGACTGGCGCTCTCTGCAGGCCAGTCACATTCCCTTTGAGAGAAGGACATGCCTTTAATTTCAAGAAATTAAATTCTATAAGAGAAACGTGGTTCAGATAAAATGATAGCCTTTTATCAATTAGCATATTACATAGGCTTGCATCATTGTATTGTTTGTTAATTAGGCCAATAATAGGCTAATCTGTTGTCTTTATAGTCCTAATGAAAAACAAACAGTGGCCACTGTACTTGCACCACCTTTTCTTCAAAGAACACATTGTGTGGTAGAAAAATACAATAAACATAAGTTGCAAGTAAGAATCACAGAGATGTTGGGGAACACCTGTTTTGGGGGAAACCCCACCTCTTACGCATAACTGCTTGAGAGGTGCCTAGCGAGAGCTTCGGTGCATGGACATGGGGGAAGTCTGAATGCCGACTAAATCCCCTGCACGCACACTTATCTCAACTCTGAATATGAGCCATTGTGACTAGCCAAGGAACATTAAAGGGAACACTTGATTTGATAGTACAGAGGCCAGTAAAAATTTCACATAGTCAATAACTATGGCTTTATATCATCTCTATGTGTCACAATTTTAGTTTCCACAATTAATAACCATAGAGCAGTGGTTCTCAACTCTGGTACTTGAGTACCACAGCCATGCTGGTTTTCCATTTTACCTGGTAGTTGATTACGTTCACCTGGTCTCTCATTCAGGCCCTGATTACACCAGGTGAACGTAACTAGCTGGAAGGATAGAAAACCAGCAGGGCTGTGGTACTTTGGACCAGAGTTGAGAACCACTGCTCTATGGTTATTAATTGTGGAAACTAAAATTGTGACATACGATTATAAATGAGTAATTATGCAGCCCAATGGGGTTGAGTGTGTAGCACTTACAGCCAGGTACTGTGGCGTGAGAGCCCCCAGACCGGCCAGGTTGCCCCAGGTGGAGGCGCTGTTGAGCTGCTGAATTTGCTGAGCTAGTTGCTGTTGCAAGCGCCGCTGCTCCTTATCTCTCTGAGTGTCGGCAAACTTCACCACCATGGGGGAGGAACAGCCCTGGAGCAGGGAGGAAGGAAGAGGGGGTTAGACCTGTTCAGTAGCACACACATGCATAAACACATCAATACTCGTATTACCAATTCTAAGACGTAGTCGTTGCAGGGGATTGTTTTTTAATTTTTTAGAAGGATAAATTATCTATGCCTCAAGACAGTGTTTTTTAATGTCTGTTGCATTCATATCAAAGCTAACATACAGAGGACAACTGCCATGCATAACTTAGCCAGGCCACATTCCAAAAGGAGCACAGGACAATGCTGCAGACAGTGAACCTTTTTAGCACTTGGGAGGACCTGAATCGAGTCCACACCAGGCAGACAAGAGATGGAGACAAGACTTAAGACATTCAAACAAGGATATGTCAGCAGACATTAACAAACAGACATTTGAGACAAAACCACACAGCACACAACAGACAGCCACATACTGTTCAGACGGACGCACGGACATGCGGTGTCAAGTGTTTTGTGAGTTGAGAGGTAGACAGGGACCAGGCTTGACAGGGAAAATGGCTTCTGCACCAGCAGCACCTCCCATGGCAGCTGGGAATTGGAGAGGTAATGATATGGGGGAAATAGGTGGCACCACCGCTGGGGCCTACATTTAATCTTGGAAGATGAGTTATGTTTGGTTGGGCTACTAATTAGACTTGGTCGGATGCTTCACTGGGGAGCTTCTGACCTGCTAGCTGTCAAATTACTGCTGCTCCACTTCCTCAAAGATTCCACTGGATACACGAGGACATGGACCCAGTTTCTTGAAGAAATCAAATGAGGCAATTGCACCAGTCTAGGCTAATTCTTTGTTAACCTATATTCAATGAGTGGTCTCTTTTCCCTGTGGTCCAGAACATGAATTAGTATAGGGGCTGAGACGGCTAGGCTCTGTGGCTTATTATCTGAATCAATAAATGAGATGCATTTAATTCAGTCTAAAATAAGAGATGAAAGCAATTCTCGTCATGTCCCGTAAGCTCCGGATTCAGCTGCTATGTGAGAGGCAATGTTTCAAGTTTTATTCAATTATTTTGCAGACGACAATGTAATTTTGTAATTAGCAAGAGTGGCTTTGGAAATGACTCATGCTCTGTGATGAATGGATGCCTTCTGCTTGGCATGGTTCTCCTTTTCAACACAAGGGGGAGCAGAATGTATGAAAGGGGAGGGGGGAATGAGAAATAGGTGCTAAGGGGTACAGTACCTCCATAGTCTGAGAGTGATGCATGGTTTTGATTGCATTCTGTGCCATTGCCCTGGTAGCAAATGTGACAAACGCACAGCCTGTAGGGGGGGGAAACAATAGGAGAGGGGAGAGGAGGGACAAGAAGAAACAAAACAAGACAAAAGGTTTGGACAACTCGTTATGAACCCCCCAAAAAAACACATTGTACAGAGAATGGCAACTCCCAAGCACACAGAACCACCCTCACTGGTTAGCACATGGAGAAAGAACACAACAAGGAAAACAGTAACACGTCACATGAGCACAGTGATCGACAGATTAAATCACCACCCAGAGGCTTGTATGTGTGGTGCCGTGGTGAAACAGTCAACGCGATTGTGTACACATATAACACACACATAAATACACACTGAAAGGCTTTAGGTGGACTAAAATACATAAGATTTGTAATTAAACAAACATTGTAGGTAGTGAGGTCTGTCAAATTGCAGTTACATCACATATATTTACTAGAGAGCAGAAAATCATTGCCATGGTCAGCTTCGATAGTTCATCTCCGTTATGGCTTTTATCGTATACATCAATACACGGGCCGCGTTCTGCCCATCTTTGGGGTCTTATGCGGCACAGGTAATCTAGGTAGGAGATGCTGCGGCAGGCTAATTCCAGCCTTTGTGGAGGGTGATGGAGGAGGCGGTAAAGGAGGAGCTGAGCCGAGCTGAGGCGCCTGCCAGCTGAGCCCACGAACGCCAGCAGCCAGCGGTTGCCAAGGCAACGGTCCATTGTTCCGGACGGCAAGTGCAGTGGCCCTTCACTCAGAGATGTGGAGGTGAGTGTCACTGTGACAGGATAGACTATGGGGGTGGAAGGGGAAGTGGGCACCATCGGAGGTGAATAGCACTTAAATTGTGGGTGGGGGGTTGACATAAAGGGAAAATAGGCAGGCCTGTATAAATACTTTATGAGAATGGGTATTGGGCTGTGCCGAAGGTGGTGGTTGCGAGGCTAGGAATACTGTGGCTATGTTGAGAGCACACCCACCTCTGCTAAGGCCATCTGGTCCCCGGAGAATTCGGCACTCCTCGATCTGTCCGAAAGACGAGAACATAATTCTGATCTCATTCTCCCCGTATTTCTTTGAAACCATTCCGATGAAGAGTTTTCTGTCTTCCAGCGCTGGAAAAGAGGATAAAAATAGAACAGGAATTAAGTGAAAGCCAAACAATTATAGAGCTATGAAGGAGACGACAGCATCAGGCGCTAAATCTTCCACCTCTTTTTCCTGTTCAATCTCTCCCCTTGTCATGCTGGCACATTTTCTGGCTCTCACTCAAGGTGCCAGCCTATTCCACAAATATCTCAAACTTGCGGCTTCATTTGTTTCCCTACGTCTCTAGTTATCTCGACAGATGACTACTCTATCATCCATTTACGCTCTCCTCCAGATCCTCTGTACCTGCTCTACCCTGCTCCCCTTGGTGCCTTTTAAAGCCCATAATCCTCCTAACCCCTGACACCATACAGAAACTGTTTATTGCTGCACATTCCCTGAGCTAAGTCCTGCTCAGGCCTTCATCTTGGCGTTAAATAGACACACAACACACATATTGACACACTTTGGCCGGTGTCACACCGCATTTACAATGATGCCACTCACCGTTTGTTTTCTCACTGTCTGCGGGTTTCATCTGGATAGGATGATGCATCTGAAAGACAGGATAGAGGAAATGTATCTCATCCGCATATCTTAACCCTCATCTTCAAGTACCTCTCCCTGCCTCTTGTCTTGTTCTCTCCCTCTCAGACCAGCCAGCTTCAGGAGGAAGAAGTGTCTACGAGTTGATGGTAGGGATCAAATTCTTCAGAATCCAATTTCACTCCTCTGTGTAGTGTAGACTTGTGACTGAACTTATTGATTCCTTCTGTCAACATCCCTCATCATCTTCATCCTGCAAGCCACTTCCATATTGTTTTTAAATGTAGTGTGCTTTAATAAGGCAGTATGAGATCATACATGCCTCATAAAGAGAGAACAAGGCGTGGCACATTTTCAGTATCTGCCTGACATCCCTCAACCTGAAGCTTATTTTCCCTGGCACTTGATTATATGTGGAAGTGGATGCAGAACGCCTACCTTTGGATGAGTCATTAACGTACCACATAACATGCCATTTGCTGGACGCTTTAGTCCAAGGCCACTTGCAATACTACACGTATACATTTTTATCATGTTCACCTGCCACGCAACAGAAAAGAGGAGAAATATATGTACATGCATGAAGTGGCTGGGCAAGCTGTAGTTATGAAATGTGGTGTGTTTTTTTTTAGATGCACTAAAGAGAAACAGACAGATGGCCTGCTCTGTATGGGTACTGGCTAGCGTCACTGACCAAGGAGAGGCACAGACGGCAGAGAAGCAGGAACAGGGACACAAGCTTTTCCACTGTCACACAAACCAAACTCACTCAACTGCAGTCAATGCCATTATCAGCATGACTGAAGACTGGGGTTTGAGAGTTGAGCTGGTCAGACCATCATGTCTAGCTGACTGATGGTCCTCTAGTGAGCAGACATAGGCCTGTATGTGCAGCCTGATACACTCATTGATCTCTAGATAAATTAGGTGAGGAATTAAGACACCACACACACTCTCTCTCACCAGCCTTCATTGTTAAGATACCTCATCTCTCCTCCTTTTATATTTCCAACTTTAGGAAATAGAAACAGATGTGCTTTAATGATTCATGAGGTCCGGCACTTCAGTGAAAAACCTGCCCCCCGGACAAGCACACCTTACCTGACCCTTCTGTGTGTTGGGTCTCCTGGCATACCAATTCAGTGTGGTGAGGTTCAGGTCAGTTCTCTGTGGTGTCGGTGCATGGTGGGGGCTGAGTTCTCATCGGCCAGCATACAACTCACAGCCTGCACCAGGGATGTGAAGGGACTCAAACAGCTAAAGCAGCCCATACAGTGCTTACTTACCCCACTTATGGTCTTCATGTTGTGCAGTGCATTCTGGGCCTCCAGTGCGGCTTTTCTTGTATAAAAAGTTACAAAACAGCATCCTGCAGATAGAGCGAGAAACAGGGACAAACAATGGGAAGGGGAGAAAGACAAAAACATTAAAAACACAGCAAGAAAAGGTGTTATGTCACAGCTGCTCCAGAATGAAGAATAAGACAAAGGCGTGTGTTCTATGCATGTGCATATCATGTCACATGTTAGGAACATGTGACATGATATCCTTAGCACCGACTGTTAGATGGTGCGCACAGTACATGTAGGCGCTTGCAGCGAGGGTAAGGGAGATAACGAGACGGTTGGAGGCTGTGGTGTGACATGGCTACAGAGAAGACCACAGGGCTGGATAGCCGTCAGCAGGCACTGATGTGCGGTGGACAGGTCAACACAGTACAGACAAGCCAGGGCACAGTACCCACAGATCAACAGAGTGGTGGTGCTGCATTACATAAGAATACACAAAGACAAGAGACATGGAAATGGCACAAAGAGCCAGAGCGAGGAAGAGGCATCAGGGAGGGGGGG
>OMOT01052939.1:0-11548 GCA_900312575.1 Acanthochaenus luetkenii
ACCCGTTCAAGCCCCCTATCGACACCCCTATGCGCCGCATCCCTCCACCCCTGGCCCCCCATCTTGAAAAGACTGGATTCATGGAGGGTCAGCCAACCAAGAAGCTCCAGGGCCTCCAGAATGGCGTTGCCGCTTCCGCCCAGAGGAAGCAGCCCGGTCCAGTGCAGAACGGGCGGAATCGGCCCTGGGAGAGATTCACACCAGAGGCCTTTGCTCAGCACTTCCACCAGGCTGTGCTGCAGTCCACACACAACACACTGCAGAACAAAGGTTAGCCACTCACTCCCATAGCTATATGACCCGTACAGTTGGTGGGGGAATTGTAAAAAGGGAATAGTCTGCCACCTAGTGGTGTTTACGTGGAACACCCTAGCAACCATGTTGCGTCTTTATGATGAGGAGTTGGAAATGGCTGCAAAGACTGACATTGCCTCTGTGTCCCTCTCTTTCCTTCCAAGGAGTCTCAAACTGTTTCCCTGAGGCCACCTTAAAGGCCGACCACTCTCTGCCTCACAACATCTCTCTACTGAAAAGACCAAATCTTCACCATGCCCCTCAGCATGCACACGTCAACGGCCATCCCTACCATTCCCCTCTAGCCCACCGGGACGCTCCAGGGCCACGGGACCACCTGTCTGAGGAGGACGAGGAAGAATCTGGGCAGGAGGATGAGGATGAGGAGGAGGAGATGGAGGAAGCTCCGAGGAAGTGGCAGGGGATTGAAGCTATCTTTGAAGCCTACCAGGAGTACATGGATGGTAAGATCACCTTACTTCATTGAAAGATTGTTTCTTCACTGAAATAAATGAAAGAATTTAAATGAAAGAATTTTGTGGATTGTTTTACAATTCCTTTGAGTGTACCAAGTGCACTCTAAAGGGGATTTCCCATCACTGAAAGTGTGAAAGCCAGAGGAGTGTGTATGCATCCTGAAGATCTCTCCATGAGCCGGTCACTAAAGGACAGATTCTGACAACTACACCTCTTTCACACCAGACTAGTGACTTGGGAAATGTCCAGGTCGACCGGCAGCGTGAAAGGGTCGAACCGGGAAAGTGGATCCCCCAATCACCCTGGTCAAGATCAGGGTTAAGACATGAGTCTTGTTCAGGGCTGAACTCATGTTGCTCCATGTCTGAAGGGTCACGCTGTCTGCCATGTTGAACGTAGAATGTAAACACATCTGCTTTTGATGACGTTTTAAAGGGACAGCCCATAGGACATTCCTGTGTATGAGGCTCAGTGTGACTTGCCTCCTACATGGGATGGACCCGGATCGGAATACTATAATGTTCTCAGGTCGTGTGTCCGTGAAAGGGGTATTAGAGTGCATGACTAGGGCATCTCATCCCACGTGTAAATGCAGCTTAGCATATAGTTTCCCCCTCGCTTGTGTTTATCGCCTCCATATTTCTCTCTCCACTTTCTTTTCAGAATGGACTATAGAGAGACAAGTTCTTCACAGTCAGTGCAAGAGACTTGAAGCACAGAACTGCACTCTCACCAGGACTGCAGAGCAGCTCTCTCTCAGTATGGGGGTCAGTACTTTAGACTGGCTGTCAGCCTGTCTAGCTGTGTCTCACAGATCTTTGTATTTCTGTCTTTTTGCATCCGTTTTTCCATTTCCCATTTGCAAGCATCGCAAGTCAGTGCAGAAAATCTGGGTTTTGTAAGGTAAATTGTGTTTTTCATTTGTCAGGAGCTGGTGAGTCAGAGGCAGAAGGTGAGAGAGGACAGAGAGAGACTGCAGGCCCAACTTGAGCACTTCAGGAGGTGTTTGACACTACCTAACATTCACTGGGGCAGGGGCCAGGTCAACGGGCACACCCCGAGGTGACCCCTGACACCGCATCTCTAACGGATACGCCTCTGACAGCGGAGAAACGGGAACGAGAACAAGAGAGACAGGACTCAGACCCCGTCTCTGTGCTTGAAGCACTTGAAGCAGCCAATCCTTGTCTTGTTACCTTGTTGGCCAATCAGCTCCTACTATCTGACTGGTTCCAGATTCCATTGATGACCCGCCATGTTTGCCGTGGTAACCATAATCCGTGGTTACCACATTGTCTGTACATTCTGATTCTCTCTCAATCTGCCCATGGATGGTAAGCAACACTGTGTAGGTAAAACATTATATTTGTTTGAATAACGCTAACCACTCCCACTAGTTCCCTAGTTGGCTTTAATGACTTTCCACCATTTAGCTCATATCATATGCATTTTGCATAGACTGTATCGATCCACACTATGAGATGTATCAAAAAGTGACTTGGCGCAAATCTATAGTCTCTCCAGACAGCAGTGAAAAGAGATTAGGTGTATAAATGTCACTTGGTTAATACACAGAGAATGACGCTTCGGGCAGGGAATCGAAGCACATCTCAGGCCTTAAACGTGATAGGATGCACTTGAAATGGAATTTCAGGAAGTATGACCTTCCTCTGAGTTACCGAATATTATAGTATCTACCAAGCACTGTATCTAACAGATCCAGCAGTTTATACTGCGGTTGTGTGCTAGTACAGGTTCTAAAGAGAATAGGAAACATCTAAAAGATAATATCTATAAAATGGCAAATGGTATCAGTGACATTTTTTTAGGTTTAATAAGATGTTCCATTCCATTGGTAATGTCAGTTGTGATAGACAAAGAATTTTGTATGTTTTATTGTTTCAACCATGTATTGTGGGAAGCCATATATTTTGTTTGAATTGCTGCTGGTCAGAATAAAATGTTTAGAATAAGTGAAGGATGTTAGGAAATTTGTATTTGAACACATTTATGTTATGTCAAAAATGTTTTTGGGAAAAAGAAGAGGATGGCAGATCTCAGTCTTTGTCTTTCTCAGAACATGATCTAGTTGTCATCCCAGACTCCCTTTCCTAAGCCCTCGACACGCCTGTACATTTTGGAAAAACTTGAAAGGAATAGAAGTTGTGTTTATAGTTATTTAATTGGTGTCACTTGAGTGACAGTGCAACGCTCTTAGGCATACTGACCAATCCTGCTAATGTTGCCACCTACCTATATCTGGCTGAGGGTGATTTGTCATTACATCATTTGGACAACGAAGTTGAACAGCCAAGTTGTCCTTTGGTTCCATTTCATGAAAGACAAGTGTCAAGACTAATATACAATATTTTTTCACATAAGACTCTCTCCCATTGTTCATGGGTGACATAAACATTAGAGTGACAAATCCCTTTGTGAACGACAGTAGACTACACCATCACTGGTCTTTTGATGGGATTTATTTTCAGTCATTTCAAAACAGTGTCTCAAAATCACATTTTGTTTGCTTTGCCTCTGAATATGATAATCCCATTTGCCCTTTCAAAGAAGCACAAGCTAGAACAGCAAATCTACAGCAGTAACCTTCCGTAATCACATGACCTTCCTCCACCCTGCGGCACCTGTTCGGTTTCCTCTACCAACAAACATGAAATCATGTTTATTTGTTTCAATCAATTATGTAATATATTATTTGGGCTGTACAATTACAATGAACTATTTATTAACATATATTGCTGTACATTCTGATGAAAATTTACATTAAAATATTTCTCAAATGCATTTGATTGGTTATTGTCATGTGTATCTACAGGGAGAGGCAGTTTTTTTTACTATTGATAAATATATAACAGTGGTCTGCGTCCACTCCTACTCTTGGAGGAGCGTCTGCATTTACTTGGTGAGATACTGAGCAACTTGACTATATGCAGTCCAACCTCATGAATGATTACTGCTTATAATTGAGTCCAATGATGCATTTGCTTTTGAACCATTTTAGACCATCTGCTCTGATCCTGAGCCCTTGTATGTTGGGTTTAGTGTACAGATCAGGATCATTTGTAAAAATGTCGCCAATACACAGTGAGGTTAATGATCATTTGAGGACTTCAGAGTTCATTGTGTCAGACCCTTCATCCTAGAATAGGCTAGACTAAAACATTTTATTTATTGTCAATTCAAAGTTAAACACATATGCTCAAACCTTGTGTGCAAAGCATGAAACTGACCGGTTGACATTAACTTTGCAGGTTGTACGAGACTGAAACGGACACTGACTTTAATAATCACTTCTCGTTCAGTTTGGTCTGAAACCCATTAAGATGCTCTTACCTCCACATAAAAGACAAACATCCTATAAGAGACGTGAACCTGGCCCACACTGCAGGAACAGAATTCCCCTTTTGACGCAACTGCTTGCTGTAGTGTTAACAACATAACTGAGCCCCTCTACAGTGGACTTGGTGGTTATATGAAGGGTATCATGAAATGGGAATAAAGCTACACTTGGCTGGATAGATACTGGGGGGAACAAATTCTCAGTTTCAGTTAATTATTCCAAGTTTCACAATATATCCAAAAATAAAACAATAAAATGCAATGACGCCTACAACCTAACATCTATTAATTTACCATATAAGATATAGATAATGGACCTATCAAGTTAGTATGAATTAATGAATACACGAACAAAAGGATCACAAAAGACTAAGAATATTTTGATTATAAAGTTCCTGATAAAAAAATCGTTCTTCTTTGCTTGAGGGTAGCACAAAGAAATGTAAAATACATAGGTATGGTTTACATGTCATTTTATTCAATACACTACCGATAAACTGTATACTTATCACCATGTACACAATATACATCAACAGTATGAACAATTGGGATGTATACTGAACAGCGACTTTATTCAATAGACGTATTCAATATCAATGCAAAGACATAGGAGGAAAAATATGCATAATGTAGAACAATGCATTGTGTAGATTACGGCAACATACCGGGTTCAAAATAGAAAAAGAAGGAACATACAGTGCACTGAGCAGTATAATACAGCAGTAAAAAGCACTATACAAGATGTTTTGCTTGAATAAAGCAGGCCACCATGTGACACACCAAAGGCTGACTCTCATGGGAATGATCAAGGGCTATTCACACGGGTTCTGGATGACTATGAGCAGAAAGTCCTTCTCTGGAGAAGAGTGAAAGTGGAGGAGGGGAGACAAGCAGAGTAAATCTGGTAGAACCGAACGCGTTCCTATTCTTATGTGACAGACGTTGTTGCTGAAATCATGTTAAACGATGCTGCAAGTGGTCATCATCCAGTCAACAACGCCACTATAACTACTACACTTACCTGGTGCAACCATGATCTCATGCTTCTTAGAGCGGATGCGGAGGAATGTCAGGTCGTTCTGCGGGTCGACGTCCCTAACCGTGCTCCTGGCGTTCATCGTGAGCTGGTGAAGACGTCCTGCATACTGAGCTGTCGTGGAATTATCTAAAGTAGATCTGATTGGAATACCTGAAAACAACAGTGATAAGAGCATCATGGCACAAGAGCGGCGTTACAGACAGCAGTAAATATATTTTATCACAAGATAAACAATATACAGAGAGAGACTGTTGCAGTTAGCTGTTTATTTAAAAAAATTGGCTTACCTTCTGCATTGACAACTATTGTTCCAATCACACCTTTGTGGGCCTCGATCCTCTTCAGTGTTTCCTCAACTTCAGACTGCAGGACAAAGGACAGTAACCATTTCCTAATCATGCACGTAAAATAGAGTGTTCGTGCTTTTATCATTAGAGACACCTGATTAAACCGAATACGTTATAATATTCCTATTCTTTCATCATTGTTGACATTGATTCATTGTAGTTAGCCAGCTTTATACCAGCAAAGTACGGCTTCCGGTTACAGTCGATGGAATTTCAGAGTATCTGGTTAGCTAAAGAACATTTAAAAAAGATCCATGCAACCGTTTCCGACTCGACGTGTAGTTCGTTTACTTTACATGCTCAATTCCTACCATGTTGTAGGGATTGTGGCCAGCTTTGCGTGACAACTCCTTCGGTCTCTTATTCGCGTCCCTCCTCTGTTGCCAAGAGAAACGGAAGTAAGTTGGTATTCGCGAGCGGAAGTAAAGTGTAGCCGTCATTGTTGTAGGCTGTGTCCTTTTTTTTTTCCTTCGCTGAAAAAATGCCGGACTTAGCGGTACAAAATGTGGTCGTTCATCCCTTAGTATTGCTCAGCGTGGTGGATCATTTTAATAGGTTAGTAATTTCAGACCAAGTCTTTCAATGCTTTGCCCGTTTGGATGTCTAGATGCGTCTGCTAACGTTACTGCCTAGCTAGCTGTAACGCTAAGCTAATGTTGGCTCTGCTGAGTCAGAACCCCGTTGAAAGCTAACGCTGTCACAGCTCGGCAGATACAAGCAGGCTAGTTAGCTTGCTAACGAAGTATAGCTCATAATGCTAACAAGTAGTGTGTGTAAGGCATTTGGATGAATAATATAATTAACACGTACACAATAAAGATGAAACATGGTGTACATTTCATTAGCGGTGGATAATAAAACGTCGGGAGGTTTGCTAGCATACAATAACTTACGTTAACTAACGATTCATTCCCTGTTGTTGATAAATGGTGTGTTTTCGGTTTCCCACGAAATAAACGAGACATTATTAGTATTATATTAAGTATCTAACCAGTTAATTTCTCCTGTTTCTTTGGCTATTTTATTTTTACAGAATAGGGAAAGTTGGCAATCAGAAACGAGTGGTTGGTGTCCTCCTTGGGTCATGGCATAAGAAAGTTCTTGACGTCTCAAATAGCTTTGCTGGTGAGTGTCATCGTGACAACGTTTTCACTTTCAATATAAATTGATAATAAAGATATTTAAGTGCTCATAAGTAGGCCTATTAATGTAGACTGGTTATTGCCTCATCGCCGTAGCATGCTAAATGACTTTAAAAGCCACTACATAGAATTACACGGAGACATTTTATGATATTGTCAATTGTCCTTGCCAGTGCCATTTGATGAGGATGACAAGGATGACTCAGTGTGGTTCTTGGACCATGACTACTTGGAGAACATGTATGGCATGTTCAAAAAAGTTAATGGTAAGGCAACATTCACATCACTTGTTGAAATGTAGTTGTGTTTTGCTATACTGGATTACCCTGATCAGTTCTTTATGAATAACTATCTCCCCTGTTTTCCAGCCAGAGAAAGAATAGTCGGATGGTACCACACAGGACCAAAATTACATAAGAATGACATTGCCATCAATGAGCTCATCAAGCAGTACTGCACAAATTCGGTGTGTAATGAATTTGCTTCTTTCTTCTGCTCAGTGTGAATGTGTCTGGATAACACTGTACTCTACTCGTATACATTCTCCTGTTGAATAACTCCTTCGTGCATTTCCTTTGTGTTCTTCCAGGTGTTAGTCATCATAGATGTGAAGCCCAAAGACCTTGGTCTACCCACAGAAGCGTACATCTCAGTGGAGGAAATACACGATGTAGGTGAACCATGGACAGTGTGAGAATACTTAGCCATAGATTCAGTTAGCCTCCAATGTTTTTCCAAAAGTGTTTGGACTGCAGAACGTTTTTGGGTGGTTTTCTTATGTCCTCCAATTACTTTGGATGTGAAATGACATAATGATTGAATTTCCATTAGCGTGAATATGTTGACTATATTCCAGTTGCGTAACTACAGCACTAGAACTGCGTCTGAACTCACTCCATTTTAGGGTGGTACAATTATTTGCACAGATTAAAATTATATTCATTAAAGTTGTTAACATTAATATGTAGGTCAAGGGTGTGATTTTTGTGTGTGTGTGTGCGTGCGTCTTTCTAGCCTCTTTGCATTTATAAATATCCCTTTTGAAGATTCATTTTAGGATTGCACTGTCAAGGGTTTGGTGATGTTGAAAAGTTGTAGACTTAATCAGTGCACATAAAATGTTTGACTACATACTAAAATGACTCTTACATTACATTATTTACGAGACGCTTTTATCCAAAGCGACTTACATACTGCGTGTGGGTCTGTGTGTTAGTGTGTTAGTGTAACTGGGGAAACACCTCCTAAATAATAATGTAATGTAAAATGACTCTGCAACCTTAATCTATCGAAGTAATTTGGGAATCCATGTACAAAAATATACTGTAGTAATATAATATAATACTGTAGTTCTTTCATTGTTCATCTGATAACGTCTGAAAATATTTAAGGAGACACTGTACTTGAATGGCGTCATTGTGTTATTTTAAATGTAAAACAATGGCCCATAGTTAATTGATTATTTAAAGAGAGATTTGTGAAGAGATATCAGTTTTCTGAGTTGAAAACAAAATTTGATTCATTCGAAAGTTAAAGGTTTTTCTCATAGTGGTGATTCACCTATCTAGGATGGGACTCCGACATCCAAGACGTTTGAACATGTCACCAGTGAGATTGGAGCTGAGGAAGCAGAGGAAGTGGGAGTGGAGCACCTGCTCAGGTACTCAACAAACCCTTCACACACACTGGGGCTGCAAAATGAATCATATAATCGAAATCTTAGTTACCACAATTCATAATTATAGAATACTGGCTTTCAGCAATTCCGCTGTTGTCCAATAAATAGAGACAAAACAGTTGTGATTAATAGTTGTGATTATGGGACCTAGCTAAATAATTGGTAGTATAATTTTAGCCATAATTGTCCAGCCCTAACATTACTCATGCCCATTCACTACTCATCTGGTTAATCCTATCCACAGAGATATCAAGGATACAACAGTGGGCACTCTGTCCCAGCGCATCACGAACCAGGTCCACGGCCTGAAGGGACTCAACTCTAAACTGTTGGACATCCGGTCTTACCTGGAGAGAGTGGTAGCAGGCAAACTGCCCATCAACCACCAGATCATCTACCACCTGCAGGATGTCTTCAACCTACTTCCCGACGTAAATCTACTGGTATGTTGTCTGTGTTTGAGGTGTATTTTTGTGTGCACACACAAATAAGTACTGTTGGGGAGATGGTGTCTATTGAATTGTAATAAAGAAGGATTGTCAAATGTATTCCATTAGGTGGCAATATATTTTATTTATTCTATTTTTATGTTATTTGGTTATTGGAAGTGATTTTGAGAACTTGATCATTACAATGGGTTAGGGTTGCAACAATTAGTTGGTCATTGATCACACTGACTATGCATTTTCATTCATTTGCATAGTCACGATTGACGCGTTATCAATATGACTGTGGCAATCCCAAACTCCCAATAATGTGGTGCTTTGTTCAATGTGCAAAGCTTAAATGGCACACATGTACAGTAAGTGTCTTGCACAAACACCTGAACAGGAAAAGACCCAGTCAGGCCATTTGATGCACATGATGAAGCATGAGAAACAACAGACATGTTCAAGGTAGATTAGCCTACTAGCTAGCTAGCTTGCTAGTTTATTCCAACAAGGAAACCTTGGCAATTGTTATGTTATTCACAGCCAAAGTGCTGTTCTCAGATACATAATAAGAAATGTTTTACTTGATGATACTGTAGGTTTTCCAGGAGTCCACATGCTTAGGCAACTGACTTGTTTTTCCCAGTCCTTCAGTCATCACCGGTGTGCAACACTCAAGTCTATAATGTGCTGTGTTTTGTTATAATGATGCATTCTACGTGACATTTTATGTTAATACGCTTTTACATTTTCAGTTCCATAAGCTAGTAAAAATACAAACGTAAATCAGTCATTTAGAGCAGTGGTTCTCAACCCTGGTCCTCCAGTACCACGAGTACCACAGCCCTGCTGGGTTTCTACTCTACCTGGTAGTTGATTAGATTCACCTGGTGTAATCAGGGGCTGAATGAGACTGGGGACACCAGGTAGAGTAGAAACCCAGCAGGGCTGTGGTGCTGCAGGACCAGGGTTGAGAACCGCTGATTTAGAGCAATCAATCAAATAATCAATAGTTTGATAACAAAATAATTGTTAGTTGCAGCCCTGCAAAGCATATTGACCAACACCATGATGACATAAGACGTCGGAAGCTCATGCACACTTGTTTAATCTCCAAATAAAATCCAGTTCTGTTTGTAGTCCACGGTCCTCCACCTACGTTACGTTTCGGGCCTTGAGCCGCTCTGTCAAACCGTTTGGTCTCCCCTGCTTACGATCATATCGCAGGGATCGGTTTGCCTCTACCCACATTTAGTTTGTAGTCAACAGATCCTCGTTGAGTTTTCTTGATATATATGTATAATTGTTAAATGACTTCTTGATGCAGAATTTCATCTTTGCTTTGCAGGAGTTCACAAAAGCCTTCTACCTGAAGACCAATGACCAGATGCTGGTGGTCTACCTGGCCTCACTCATACGCTCTGTGGTGGCTCTGCACAACTTGATCAACAACAAGATCTCCAACCGAGACGCAGAGAGGAAGGAAGGTCAGGATAAGGAGGAAGGCAAGAAAGAGAAGAAAGACGACAAGGAGAAGAAAGATGACAAGGAGAAGAAAGATGAGAAAGAGAAGGAGAAGGAGAAAGGGGACGCCGCCAAGAAAGACGAGAAGAAGAAAAAATGAGTGTTTTCTTAAAGGTTTTCTCTCAAATCATACCCTTCGTCTGGATGGCGCTCTACTTTTTGTCCAGAGTCACAGCTCTGTATGTGGGTCTCAGGCTAAAAGTAGGACTCTATATGGGGATTGGTGTCATTTGAGATTTGGCCTTGCGGTCACAAGTGGCACTCATAAGACTGTTATAGCACGGAGGATGAGATGAGGTTTGCCTCTTTCCTGTTCTTTACATTTTCATTCTGTTTTCATAGTTTGCTCCTGGTGTTGTACAACACCTGGTGTTGCTTTTTTTGTAAGATGGGAGGAAAATGTTTTGTTTCTGTATCACTCATTAAATTGCAGTCATATTAAAGGCTTTTGTTTTGCAGTTTTCACTATTTTATTCCTACCAAATATCTGCCATAGTTAAAACATCAAGTAGTGGATAATAGATGTACCTATAGGCCAATATAAATGCTTGTTTTTGATCACCTTTACAGGTGTCCTTACTGTGGATTGAGGACATAAACACGATGCCATAACAGCAACACGCAGGATAGGGAGTGTGTGTACATATATATATAGATATAGACTATAGGTCACACTGATGGTCAGCCTGCCAAACTATAGATTGAAATGAAAAGGGGGACGTCCTTTGTGATATGTAGCTAAAGACTGATCCAGAAATTCAAACTAAGAAAAGAACTAAAGCAATACAGTTCTAATCCAATAACACATTTTAGATGGATACCACAAATAATACAGCAAAGCTGAGAGTCCCAGCAGGAATGTTATGCATTATGGCAATGCAACTTGAGATACTGCAAAGAAAGACGAGGCCACTATAAAAGAATCACTGAATCCCTAGAGGAGGAATATTAAGAGCGATACAAAAGGACAGTATCCGCTGTATTTGTCAAAACTACGTGATGTATGCAGTTGGGCCAAATCAATCGATGCGCTGTGGCTCCCAGCAAGAAGGTCGTGGGTTCAAATCTGTGTGGCGTCTTGAGTGTTCGCGACGTGTGTCGGTGCGCAGGTGTATGACGTCGAGGTACACGGTATCTCGTGCAGTAGTAGTAGTGCGCTTTAAGGTCGGGCAAATCAGCTTATGGGGATTGTGACGTAAGGCTGTAACTCCCAGCAGAGGAGCCGCTTGTGGCTGAAGTCAGCGCGCGGTGCAACATCC
>OMOT01052941.1:0-10656 GCA_900312575.1 Acanthochaenus luetkenii
TGCTCGTCGTTCCATACGTCCTCTGCAGCGACGCCCAACACCAACATCCGGAATATGAACAGGATAGTCAGCCAGATCTTGCCGACCATGGTGGAGTGGATGTGCACCTCCTCCAAGATTCCACCGAGGAAGTTCCAGTCTCCCATTTTCACGCGAGCAGTGCTGTAATCAATTGTGTGTGTGTGTGTGTGTGTGTGTGGGGAGGGAAAGGGGTCACATTGTTATTTGGTGATTGCTTTGTAATTGTGGGAGTGGAAATCAGATGGTTGAGCCTATATTATTTCATTTGTCATCACCTTATTGTACCAATAGGCAAAGTGAACTGGGTGTGAAAACGAGATTTACAGTAATTCAGCCAATGTTACCATAATCCATAGGCCAACAAGCAAAAAGTAAAGCTCTTGTGTTATCCATGGTAGTGTTGTTACATTATTTTAAAATGTTGCTGTATTTTCTTATTGGCTGGTAATAAGTCTATAAAAAAATACGTATTATTAATATGTACAGTTATCACAACAATTTACTAGCTTTCTAATTAAAATGTCACCTGCAAATAAATGGGAATTGACAACCGTTAGACGTGAGCCATAATCATTTCACAATAGTCAAATGACCATCAATAATTGCAACCCATGGTGTCATTCTTGAAGCAACTCATAGGAGTGTTTACCACAACTAAGGAGAGGAAAACAATTGTACTGTATAAAGCTAGATAGATTTACTTACTCATAAAGATGTAGTTTGAAATTAGTAAACTTACCTTTCGTTTTGGATATGAAATCTTTACATTGTAAAGGCCTATTGGAATAAAAACCTGCCGTTGAACACGATCCTAAGTACATGGTCATTATTTTGTATCCTCGGAAAATCGCAAATGTACAATTTAAATTCTCTTGACATTTCAGGATCCGCTGCTGGTGAGGACGAGAACAAAGTGATCCCCGCTGGCTCTAGTTGTTCAGACCTTATAGCCTGCCGAGAGAAATCAATGCTGCGTTGTGTTGCCATTTACCTTGCAGTGGTATGAACGGACTGCCAGTGATGACGGGCCCTGCGCGTCATTGGGGGTGAAATGTGCTGAAGAATATTCAATCGTTTGTTGCCTATTTGTGGTTGCTGTCAAAGGACCCCGAACGCGGTTCACCCCTTGTACTGCAGGTCAGAACACGGAGAGCTGGTGCACTGGGTTGGCCCCTTTGCCCTCTGATCTTCTATGCTATGGTGGGAAGGCATCTGTGGGTGCCCTGGAGGTGGCTACAGATCCATACGATCAATTGTTTCTGAAATGGTTCAGTATGCCCCTCTGATCGCGGTTACTTTATACGCTTGTGACCGCAAGATTCGTTAAGATACACGATTTCCACGACTCGTTTTGGAACAGTAACCTCTCGCCTCCTTAGCGTCTACATTGCACAATGAAATACGTACATCTCAAATGTATGAGCCGTGTGATGAGCAATGTAATCCGAGTTCCTGTCTATCCCAGTCAAACCTCACGGTAGCTGCAGCCCATCCACGTGTCTGTGGTTTACAAGTTCGATCATACTCTTTATCAAGGGTCATGGCATCAGACAAGGTTGGGACGCCAAACCCCATAAGTCAATACATTTTGGACATTAAACTCAGAGTGCATTTACAAGGTTAGATGAAAGTCTAGAATCACAACGCTGGAAAACAAAAACAACAGAACCCCGGTATCTTTTTCTTACCTTATTATAGAATATCCCGTTTTTCCAAGTCCATTTACTTCCTGGGTGCTGACAGTAGCAGCATCTTTCCCCTTAATTTAACGGAAAAGTTATCCTCTGCATCAAACCATGTTTTTCAGCAACCGAGTCTTGTCCTTCAGTCCATTATGTAGAACCACAACCCAGCCTGGGACCCACACCTCTGTCCAGCCGCATCCCACCTGCACATTCAGCCACTATATTACTCCACCTAGAATATTGTATTACTTGCTTGTTTGGTGACAACTCCACCTAGAACCGTAATGTACTTTAAGTGCATACATTTTTGGCATGGGGGAGTCAAAGCCCTAACTCTGGTAGTGTTTGTGGTGTGACCTACACCGATCAGGTTTCTCCCTTCGTGGGCAACAAGGTATGATCTTTGTTCTGTCACTTTTAATTTGCAAAACAAGAGCATCTGTGACCTACTGTGTCAGTTCATCCCAGCTGTGCATGGCAGTGCTACTAAAAACGAGCTTCCACACTACCGTTGTACTTTTTCAATCAATGTTTTCCCCCCAATACCGTGATCAATGGGGCATGTCCGATTTCATACATGGTTGCTTCCCTGTGAATCTAATTATGTTGTTCATCCCAGCTCTCATGATTTATATTCCATTAACTGGAAATCGATGAGCATGGCTCACATGACAGACTGTGCTGATCAGCTTTCCGTGGAGGCCTATGCTCTTCCCCTTCCAGAACTACTACCGTTGAACAGCCCTTGAGCAAGGCACTTGATCCCCAGCTGCTCCAGTGGAGCGGCACCATGTAACTCCAATCTAAGAGTTTGCACAGCGCTTTACAGGAAGGCATAAAACAAATATGGTAAAATATAGTGAAAAGATAATATATAAATCATGTCAGCAGGAAGAGAAAATGTACGATAATTGGATAGCTGGAGACGCCAGTGTCTTCGGCAATAAGAGAGGGAGTTGCAGTTGTCTAGATGAGATAAATGCAGGGATGAGCTTTTACTTTTCTGTAGAACATTTTTAAAAAAGTGTAATTTTTGATGTTACTCAATTGCAGGAAGCAAAACTGCACAACTCTTCAAAGTTCCGAGTCACTGTCAAAAATAAATTGCCCCGTGTTACTAGGAAGCTCCTAAGTGTTGCATGTAACTATGTGAAGCAGGGTGTGGCTGAAAAAGAGCATGCATGCTTTGTCAACCTTACCTGGATCAATAAGGTAGACAAATGTAATCGTCTGCCTACTTAGTTGACTCTGAATTCCTATAAAAATGTGATGCCACACGCCGTTTCCCATACATATTATCCATTTATTACTCTCAAAATGTTTATTTTTGTTCCAACAAATAACTAAAGATAGACGGTTAGGAGGATAAAACATGCAAATAGTGACAAGATTCATTCTGGAAAACCATTAATAGAGCCATGTCAACATGAAAGAGGAATTGTCTTTTCAGAACGATGTTCGGAGCGCTGTTCCAAAATGAAAAACCATTTGAAAAAAGTGGCACCTACTGTTACAGGAAATGAAAAAAACACAGTACATTTTAAACAATAGTTGGCAATTTAAACAAAAACCTCGCCAAGACTGAATTCTCTATTTTCTTTCGATACTGAATTGGATATATAGGGTTTGGGAATAGAAATCATATACTGTATATAAAAAAGGCAATAGATTCCTCTTGGCTGACTGCCCCTGAACATGGAAGCTGCTGAAATGTGTCTCATTCCTTGAGGCAAATCTTACCAAAGTGATTTCAGAAAACCAAGCAAAGGACCGGCATCGTTCTTAAGATAAAATAAAAAAATAAGCGGAAAAAAATCATAAGCATTCCACACCCGGTTCAGTGGGACATCACATTCATGTCATCCCTTAAAAAAAACACAAAGATCATTCAATACAAACAAACAATTTTTGGGACAAATTACCATTCTTTTAAAAATGTATACCCCAGTCCTTTTGCCAGAATGAGGGTTAGAGGAGGGAGAAGACACTTTCTAATGTCCTCCTGACTTGCGTCCAGCCCAAGATCGGGACCGGGAACGTGAACGAGAGCGTGACCTCGATACGGAACGGGACCTGGAGCGGGAAGGGGAATGCGCTCGTTGCACTTCATTCTCGGTGTAATTGGAAGTTGAGGCTGGGTGGGGTTTGTCTCGTGGTGTTATGGATCTGGAGCGCGATTGAGACTTCCCTCTGGATTCTCTTTGAGGCCTTGGTCTGTTTCTGAAGAGAGGAGATGAACAAGAAAACTGGATGTGAAAGAGACAACTGACTGCAAAGCAACACATTGTGAAGCCATTGGAGATCATGCAGTGAGGCTAAGCATGAATAAACTCATCAGAATCACTTTATTAGCAAAGTACAATAAATGTGCAGGAATTTGTCTTGGTGACATTGGTGCAGGAACGTATGAACTCACATGGTGACACTGTATGTACAGTCTGCACTGAATGCCGAGTGGGTGTAGTTTACCATATCTGGACAATTCAGTGTCAGGCAAGTTGTCAATCACGAGAATTACACCAAAGTGACTTTTCTGTGATTACCTTACCTTTCTGGCACTCACTTAATCCTACATCCTACAGTGTCCTACACGTAAACTCATTTGACACCCAAGTATGCTAAAACATAAAATGTATATGCAATACAGATAGCAGACAGTGAAGACAGGTGCCAACCAAATTACATCTAAACAAGGTAACGGTTAACATATCATCCCCCATAAATGATCCCCTTTGGGCCAATTACTGCAATTTCTAAAAAAATGACTGAATGGATCACAGACGCATCATCCTTACGTTTGGTGAAAATCTGAGATATTGTACATGATGTATAATTAAACAAATATTGTGGCTGTGAATCAGTGATTTTGAAAATGCAGGAATGGAGCAATAACACACATAATTCAAGTTGTGTCAAAATCTGATCAGTGGTGTCCGACCCAGGGCCGATCCATAGTCCCTCCCCCAATTTCACTGTGGAGGACAATTAAGCTGAATAGAAGGTTCACCTGTCATCGTCGCGACTCCTGCTTCTTCGTCTTCCATACACCCGTCCACGAGATCTAGAAAACAAACAAGGAAGTCGTTTTTCTTTTCCTTTTTAACAAGCATTCAATTAAAACAACGCTGGCTCGTAGCATAATGGTGCAGGACAACTCTTCACTGACAAGTTAGTAAGAGAAAACTCACTCTCTAGGACTCTCAGACCGCCTGGGCCGGCGGTCATAAGAGGGGCTGCGGGATCTGTATCGGTCATGGCTGCGGCTGCGGGAACGTCGGCGTCGGTTGTCCCGGTCATGGTCATCGTATCGTGATGACCTGCTTGGAGATCTATCCTTTGTTTTCATCTGACCCGGTGCTGTCGCACAACATAGTGATGAGAGAAAGGTCAGCCCAAATAAAAACAAAACTAAAAGCATGTATTGGGCCGTCTTGTCATTTATTGAGAGTGCCATGTACTATACTTTATACAATGTTTCAGCCAAGCAATCGGACTGGTCAAAGATACTTCCATGGTAATGGGATTCCCACAAAGCACAATTATATTGCATCTTAGGCCGGACTACAGAACTTTAACCCCGATTTTGGCCAGATTGGCCATCAAATACATATTTTTGAGATTGGGAAGAAAATCCCAGATTCTGAGAGGTGACCCTGATGTTTGGTCGGGAGTCGGGACCACAACTCTTACAGTGTGAGCAGGTCAAAGACTCGATCAGTGTTTCCGATCCATTCTTTGACCCATCTGGGACATCCAATGGCAATCTTTCTAGTATTCCCCTGTTTAAGTGCTCGAGAGCACCTCTATAAGAGCCGGGATCCGTGTGTTCATTGGTTCGCTGGTTTGTTTGTGTGTAAACTTGCAGTGCGCAAGACAATTACGCTACTCAGTACTCACTATTTAGGCCGTACAGAACAATATATGGAAATACAGTGTGCGCTTTTACACCAGGCAGTACAATACAAGTCAAAAAAGCATAAGCCCGCTCTAGATTGGAGCGTATGATTTTCTGACTGTAGTGGCCAAGTCAATGCATGAATTCAATATTTTGTTCAGCAATTCTCTTATCTACAACACTGGGCTACCACAGCACGTTGGTGACGTTAACAGGTGGAGTTTTTAAAGTCAACGTAGTTTCTCACTCACTCCCAATCTTACATACCTCCCATCCCCACCCCTCCACCACCTATAAACAGGGTTCCCACACATTTTGACCAATTAATTTCCCAAACTTTTCCATAATATTTTACCCCATTTCCATGACTAAGTAGTTTTAAATAGGTATGGGCTTAATAATTAGATGTTGAAAAACATCTAATCAGGACCTTGTGAATTGGAATTGAATCTATATCAGTGGCAATATCCAGCCCTAGAAACATGTGGTTATTTTGTATAGACAAATTCTTCATCAAATTTACAGCAAACGTACTATATTGTGATATATATAGTTATATGAAATTACCCATATTGGGATAGATTTCCTCCATATCACACTGCTCTAATGTATATTTGTCGTTTGAAAACCATACATTATTAAACACGCACTTCCCAGGCATTTTTGAGGATAAGCAAAGTGCTAGCGCTTGATAACTTTACTCGCTCATTAGACACTCCCACCGCCAACTAGCTGCACACCTGTGTATCATGTGATACAAGTGATGTTTCAACGGTCACGCAGCCTCAATTTTGAAATTAGTAATACAAGGAATGTATTTCGCACGTTAGATGCGTTTTGGGATTTTTAAACAATACTAAACAATAGCCACAAACGGTGTATATGCCAAACCTTCAAAAATATTGTTAATTCCAAACCTTTTCCAGGCCTGGAAAAGTTTTTCTAATTTCATAACTTTTCCAGGAATTTCATGACCGTGGGAACCCTGTATAAAGCCCTAGCACACTTATTTATGAAGGAAATATTTCTGACAGAGCACATGCATTGGCTACCTGTGTATTAAAACCATAATACTACTGAGGATGTTTTCTACTGTGGTTCTAGGTACTTTGGTGCTGCCTACACAGTGCTCTGCTCAGTCATGTAATTGCATTAAAATCATACCTATAACAATAATAAATAAATCCCTCTCAGGTATTATCGCTACAGTACTGTGTTGTTTATATGCAGCAGTGTAATTTCCCCTAGGGGGCCGTGCAGTGAATATTAAATCTTGAATTCCCATTGGAAGTCACATCAGATTTTAAAGTACAGCATAAGTATTTTGTGCGAGACATATTTGGATGCAGAAATAAATAAATGAAAACACTTACTCTTTCTGTCACCCTGGGCAAACTGGATTTCAATCTGTCGGCCACACACCCATTTTCTGTCAAGGCTGTGAAGAGCATCCTCCGCATCACGCACATCCTCAAACATGCTGGGTTGTTAAGGTTTTTCTTTCTTTTTGATTAGTAAGGCCACACAAATGTAAAAACAAAAATTCTCTCAGAAAGCTAAAATGAGCAAAGAAAAAAACAATTCCCCTCACGTCACAAGTTCATAATTTGAGCAAAACTGTTGATAAAATGAAAACGATTTATCAAGAGCTAATGGCATTGAATTGTTCGTTGTTCACAGCCTCTTCAATAGCAGTGCAAGCAGACATGCATTTTGTTCCTGCATTTAGGACAAAAGTAAACATGTGGCTTAATTTGTATGGCCCAATATACAATGCAAAATAGTTTACATTTAACAGAAATTACATATAATTTCTGCTCGATAGAAACACTTTCAAAATTGACGTTTGTAGAGATAAAAGATGAAGCAAGCATTTTAAATACATCAAGTTGTTGTCTACGGGATCACAACACCACAAATATATTTTTAAAAATCAAATTAAATACAGTCATAGTTCATTCAATTGTGTTTGGATTAAAATGTAAATGATATCACACTGACAACTGATTTTGTTGTCATGTCAAATTTATGAATTTGTCTTGAGGATACAAAATAATTCTGCATTTTACCTTAACCATGCTCGACTTTGAACTTCATCTTGATCTTTACACTCTTTTATCGACTCCCAGAGGGACTTGGGTTTTCCTGCTTGCCTTTTCCTCTTTAACCTCTTTCCTTTTCCCCCACTCTTTGCCGCCATATCCAAGCTTTGTCTCCGTCCTCCCTTTTCGTCTTCATGCTTTACACTCTTTTCAACCTTTTCCCTTTTTCTGTTCCTGAAGGTCTGTGTGACTTGTCTTTACAGCTACTCTATACGGGTCTTTGTTACTCTCTCTGTGTGGCGGGTTCCACAACTGGATGCTTTTACATTTTCTGAAGCAACGACAGAAAAATGTAAGTTAGATATTATATATATATATTATGTGCAGGCAAAATACAATATCACAACACATTCTCTGCTGAAAGGAAACCATTTTGTTAGCATGAGTCAAGAAAACATTTTAATGAAATATTCTCACTCATTAGGAAAGGATATTGAATGTATGCAAATCCTCTTGGTTGACGTGTATAGAAGTCAAGTGGGATGTAGACGTCTACTATTGGCCCATAGCGGCCAAACTCACGCCGCAAATCCTCAGGCCTGAACACCGTAAATACAAGTATGACTCAACTGGGAAGCCTAACTTACCTATATGATCAACCAGTAACATCATCTGGAAGGGCTACTGGTCAGTGGGTTAAGATATGCAAACTTGATGTGCAACATGCAGTACAATGTGATACCCACCTACTCAAGACTAGGACATGAGTAGACTTGGGATTTCTTTGTTTCTCCATTCGGGTGCATTTAATTTCAAATGTATAAATGATTATGTCTGGTGTGCACAGGTCAAACCAGTATGAAGGAAAAACAACCACCATAACGACTAACGTTAGGACAAACAATGCAAGTGCGTTCCACCATTAAACATCACATTTTGTTAGCAACATTAACCTAAAATAGCACACAAAAAATATATTGCTACAATTGGTACTTGGTAACCGTTGAACCATATGGGCAACTGCTTAGGCCTTAGCACGCCGGTGAAACGAGACAACGTACAGGCGGTAACCGAAACGTTAACGGTAAATATGCACAGAAGAAACGTCGCTAACAAAGAAACGTCGACGTTACACCATCAAAGAAACAACCGTGCTACAAAAAAATCACAAGACTCGAGCGCCGCGGCAACACTTGGCTAGTTAGCTTACCTAGCGTGAGCTAACGTACGTTAACGTTATGATTCGTGGTCCCAACCGCGCTTACATTTGGACTCACCTGGACTCGTCGGAAATATTTCTGACGAACAGCGATGAATTTGGAGGCCTCATGTATCTGGCCATAACAATAAGCCGTGTGAAGTCAACTCACTGGTAGCTAAGCTAAGTGTGTTTAGCTGAAAGACAATCCGCAACGGGGGAAATGGCTGCGCATGCGCATTCATAACGCGCCTTTATCGCTATTTGTTTTACCTCTCGAACAGACGGGTGGGGAAGGAAAAAACCCCACAGCGCCCTCTACCGTCAGCACTGTCTAGACTCCCACCTGCATCGTGTGGACCGTGGCATGAATAGTGTGTGTTGAACGGAAACTAAAAACCTGTGTTCACTTGTTCACACATTCATTTAATTTGTCGAGAGAGAGAGAGAGAGAGAGAGCGAGCTTCAATACTTCCAACTAAAATAAACATGCAATACTACTCGTCCTTTCCCCCCCCCCCTCCATCACAGCTTATCACTTACTTACTAAATCCAAGAAAATCATTGCATATTATTACTAAACTTAGACAATCGGGAAAAAACGTGTTTATTATTTGAGCTTTCCTTCACTTTACAAATGTGTAACAGCTCCAGTTCAACAGAGTATTCTTTGTGTTTTAAATATACAAATACTTCACTTGGCACACAACAAAGCAATACATTTTAAGGCAAACGGGCAGGCAGCAAAAGCTCAGGCATATTCAATAGTGTGCAGGGAATGTATGAAAGGAATGAACGGTCTTTAACCACCCAGAAAACTCACGGCGGACACATAATATTATATATATTATAATATAAAAAGGCATTACTCGTTACAGGGACACAGTTTCGCAGTTTAATTCCAAAATGAGATATGTCATTTTTAAAAATGCGATGACGAGCCTACTTTAACCAAATCGTTGCATATTCTGGAATATTATTCAGATTATTAGACATCAAAACACCGTAGCTTACAAAACTAACATTTTAGATGGATCACAGTGGAATAAAACCCTTATATTCTTTCTGTTAATACTCTTTGCCGTGTTGCAGTCCCTGAGAAAAGCATTGATCATTCATGCAACGATGTAGTCAGCCAGAAATACAGTGCAAAGCTTGTTCACAGACTCGGGTCAAACAGTATTTGCAGGCTCCTCTTGATTCTTGGGTTATTTGAGCCTTGTTGGAGCACCAGGTGGGGGGTTTCACTGCACCGGGAAAACTTCACAAAGTGTCACGTGAGTTGTCCAACTTTATGCCACTTCATGTCCTTGGTGGGGAAACACCCCACCCATCTGGTGCGCCAAGCGGGTTAAAACAAACGGTCAGAATTATTTGTCAGTAGTATTTGACGCAAGTCTGCTTGTTAAGACACAAAATGCTGACAGACGCCTCTCTCAAACGGTCAGTGGTGCATGCTTTGGTAATACTTTTCATGATACCAGTCCTAACTTGTGAAAGTATATATATATATCTCCAAAAACATGAAAAACTATAACAATGCCACATGTGTAAATGAGAAATATCTAGCTTAGCTACGACTCCCATTCTGGTTAAGGTATCTCCTTTCACTGAATACATCCTCCGTTTTCCTCTCTACTTCAAGTACTTCATGCGCTTCATCATGAAAGGGAGGAGCTATCCTCGTGCTTATTTGGCCCGGGGTCACTAAGGCAGCGTGACACTTTCACTTGGTCTTGCTCTTCCTGGTCGTCTGGTGCGTTCGCCCCCCGCTCGGCGTCCCCATTGGCTCGGTCTGGCCTCCTCCGATTGGGC
>OMOT01052944.1:0-12482 GCA_900312575.1 Acanthochaenus luetkenii
CACTGAGTGCGCTTGCTAATAGGAAATGCTGCTCACACAATAGGACAGAGTGCTCAGTCTGGATGGAGGACTGGATTGTGGGCCATCTCTCAAAGGCGGCATCAAATCACTCTGTCCCGTTATCTGCCTCCCACTGACAGCCCTTCTGCACAAATTAGCCCATCCATCCTATAGTCCATTTGACACATTAGTGGCAGGCAGCTAGCTGGAAAGCTCCCACATGCGGCCGGTTCTGTAGCACACTCAGATATGATGGAGAAAATCCCTGGCTTAGCCCACAGAGGAGTGAGCACAGGTCCATGTCGTCCTGCGTTTCACCGAGTCGTCACATTTGTAACAGTTTTCCACAGAGGGCGTTCGCTGGATCTCAGTCCACTCTGGAGCACTTCCTGTTCACCTCAGTGAGAAGCCCAACTTCCTGGCTGGATCTGTTCTCATCACCAAGTGGTCTCTACAAATAATTGTTTACCCTTCACAGATGTACAACTCGGATACTTCACAACGGGACGGGCTCATAGGTGGGCACACTCTTATGTCCGTAACAGGAGTTGATGTATTCCGATTGTGACGACAGAAAGAGTCACGCAAGTTGCAGAAATGTCCTGAATTGACTTTCAAATTTTTCGCTGTTACTAAACTTTTCTAGCACACGTTGCATTGTGTCATACGTGGCGATTTCACACATCTGGTAATCCAAGCAGGTTAAAAAAAAAACACTATATTTAGCCACGTCATCACCTTACCAGATGTGCTCCACCTTGCGGAGAAGGGTGTCAGAGAAGCTCCTGGATCCCCTGCTCATGCTTCCTCGTCCTGTCCCTCTGCCCTGAAGCATTACCTCTGGCTGCAGATGTAGCTACTTACTGGCGTTACGCTGGTAGTCCTGACTACCAAGCTGGGAGTCCTGACTACCAAGCTGGGAGTTGTCAATCGATAGGCTAGACACCGGGCCCTAAAAAGAGCCCATTGGTGGATGTGAGCCAATAAGCCTTTTGCCGGCCTGTTGACTCGTCCACACCCTCGCGTGAGTATAATGTTTCAGGTAGCTCAGAGCTAGCTCAAGCTCTTTGTTTTGAATACGTTGCCTCTTGCACACACACCTACTCACACAGTCACACCTGCCACAATGAAAAGGACACACAAAGCCTTTCCCCTTCACTGTTCAGGCGGTTCTGGGTTACACTGGGTTTACCTACATGGTGGTTTCCCTGCATAGCCCCCAGGTAAGCTGCTCCCTCACTCCGCACTCCTAGGGTTGGAGTCGCCTGCGTGAGAGCGAGGCTAGGCTCAAACAGGTGGGGAGAGAGGATGAAGCATGCAGGCTAAGTGCAATCAACACCGTTCTGCCCATTTAGGGCTTCTGAGCTGACAGACGAAAGGGGATCTTTGCTAACACCGAGGCAGAACAAATGGGAATCAAACCAGGTCATGGGTGGAGGTAGGGTGACCAAACGTCCTTTTTTTGGGGGGGGTCCTAAAACATCTGTCCTTTTATAAATTCCTTAAAATGTCCACAGACCATTTCACCCGGTGTAACATTACGCGTAAACGACTTAAAATGTTATATAAGGCGCAGCACTGGCATTACGCACAGTTACCAGTTTGTGTTGCACGTCTCACTTAGTAAGTTAACTGAGTGTCTCTCCTTCGCCCGGGTCAAAGAACGCACTGAGCGCTCACAAAACACAAGCCTGTCTGTTGAGTCACTATCTATCTATTATGATAGAAGCGCAATACAACTTTAAAGAAACTTCTTGCTATAAGATATACAAGATTAGTTATAGAGAGATATCATTTTGTTACATAGCTGCATTTTCTCTTCATGTTGTACAGAATACATCACAATTACAAAGCATCTCTGAGTAAACTTTGCGTATCCTTTGAGTTTCTCCGAGAGGCAGAGTGTCTCTTTTTTGGGAGGCAAAATGTGGTCAGCCAAGTGGAGGTGGACTTCACTATAGAATTACAAGAGCAATCACATGTGGGTCGCGCTGAGACTCATTTCATCTCTCTCAGTCCCTCGCTCTCTCTGTGACTGCCTGCACCCCAATCTCTGCGCAGCCCTTCCCCGAGGCAGCCTGACTAAATGTAACATTTACACATCGTCTTACTGCAGAAGGCTCCCTCGGAATCAGAATCAGGATCACTTTAATCGCCAAGTTTGGTGCAGAGACATGTAGACATGCAGAGACAAAGGGAGTGCAAGACGTGCACAGAGATAAATGACATGACTGACATGACATGTCAGTCGAAACAAGGGTGAAGTTTATATGTCCACATAACACACAGTGAGTTAGCCATGTCAGCCTTCTCCAAAACAACTGAAGTGGCCGTGTCCTGGTTCTTTAGAGTTACAAAAAGGGCAAAACAATGAGCATAACATGACTTCAAACAGCTTGTGCAGCATAATGTCAGTATTCTGCAGCCAACTTATTACACGGAGTCCAACAGACCAATATTTACACCAGTATTTAGCATTCTCAATTGTTTACGTATTCACGATTCACAATATGGGATCGAGGGCCAAAATTGTTATTGTTAATTGAGAAATGAAACACAACTAAGGTAGAGTTCCCGCCCTGCAGCCGCAAGGTTCAAGGTTCAAGTCCAGCTCCTCCCGGGGAGAAAAAAAAAAGTGCCGTAGTGTCCTTGAGCAAGACACCTAACCCCAAATTGCTCCCGTTGAGCAGGTTGGCACCTCGCATGGCTGCCTCTGCCAACAGTATGATGATATGTACTGTAAGTCGCTTTGGATAAAAGCGTCTGCAGTGCAACTAACTTTCTCACCATTTGACTTGATATTTGCTCCAGGGTTGCTTGCAAATCACTATCGATTCAATCAATTCAAAATCAACACCGTCACCAATCAACAACAACAATCAACATCACCAGCAATTCATTTCCTTACGATATAACATTCATTCTCAATTATTTCTCAGTAGGTTAGGTAAGACAACTTTTCTGTAACAAAAAGGATCATCATTGCCTGGATGTTGTTATATTGAAGCATAAAGTTCTTTCATTTGCACGTAGGTACTTTACAAAGACGTGTGTTCATGACTTTGTGGGACATACAGATGTCACTGCTGGCCACGTCCTCGGCGTTCTATAAGCCGTAACTGTCAGTTGTCGTAGCTCTCCGGTGTGACACCAACGCCAGACATCATATTGTCCCCTGCTACAAAAGACTGCGCTACATCTCATCTCCATTGACGACCCGCGTCTCTGAAATGCGTTTGGGAATGTGAAGTTGACGCCCTGACACTCATTATGCACCTCCCATTCATGTACAATGTTCACAGCGCATCAAAGCGAACCTCACACGCCTGAGAGGGGCACAAATGACATGAGTGACGCAGGAAAAACCCCACCATTTCCTCCGTCGCCCTTCTCCTTTGTTCCACGTCCTCCTCCTCCTCTTCCTCTGTGAAGTGCATCTTCTCCCCTCGTCTCCTGAGCTCAGGCCGCGGTGGAGCTCGATTAGATGGAGTCCAGCTCCCGATAGTTGTACATGGCAACTACTGCAAGGAACATCACCCCCTCAATAGGTCTGAGTGTATCAATGAATTAGCTGAATACGTGTACTGTATACTAAGAGGGGAGGCTGATGACGTCCATCTGGGATGGATGTGCACATGTAGGCCTGTGTGTGTGTGTGTGTGTGTGTGTGTGTGTGTACGTAATCAAATGCTTAAATGCAGCAAGTCAAACACTGCAAATCCGAAAAGGTTTCTTCTTCGATTTGCTTTGAACTCCTGCAAAAGCGTTCAGTCCTTTTCGTGCACTAAAGTCTAAACTTAAACCTACTCTGGTTTCTTGAAGGGCATGCTGATATATTTTCCATGCCAATCCCCTGGCGTGATCGCATGGTGTCCACGGCTCAACAAACCATTACGCCATTCGACGTGACGAGGGAACGGGACGGTTGTGGCATGGAGTCCTACGGTAGGGTATCATAGACTGTTGCAGATGGATAGTTCGCAATGTCTCTCTCCAGCCCACTTCTGGGACTTTCATCTCCCCACTGCTCGATTTAATTAAATGTAATTGTTTTTTCACATTGTGATAATAAAAAAAGAATCCATACTCCTTTAGCAGGGGTGGATGTAATTGATTTTCAGCCAGTGAGTAATATTGTGGGGGATTTTACAATGTAGACCTTTATGGAATGAGGACCCTTACGGAATATAAGCAACGAGTGGGGAGAAGGGGGAGAAAGAAAAGTGTGTGTGTGTGTGTGTGTGTGTGCGTCCAATATTTCAGAATCTCCCATGGCAGCTGCAGTCTAGCATGTATTTAACAGAACAGGTGTGTTGAATAGCAGGGGAACCCCATCTGCAAAAATAACCTTCATCATCACCGCATTGCGCTCCGATTGTATCCCCTGCACAAGCTGCATAAGCAGATCCCATTGCAGCTGCATTGGGTCATGATGTTTCCCTCTATGAACCCACTGTGGACCAGACACACCCGTCTGGGTCGCAGCAGGGGCCTCTCACTTGTCTGTTCTCAATGCCATCAAAACAGCACACTGCCAACCCATAACCCAGCAGACAAGCAGAGATTTATAGTGATTCAAGATGGGGTAGACTTTCTTCTTTTTATTATTACAATTTCACAACACCCTCTCAGCTATCAGTGATCAGTATCAGCCTCGATCTGCCCACTGAGCGACACCGGACTCTATCCATCCTATCTGCTTTCCCCTCACGACCGCGGCTCCTGCATTAGGACGGAGCGCGGCCATTAACTGCAGGCACAGACAGCCAATTAGACGCCTCTTCGGCTCGCTCTTCCTCATCGTTCGACACTCATGGAGCACTTCATTACCACCTTGCTCCTCATGCCGGTCAGAGAGGCCTGCAGAAGAAGGGTCTTCGTGGGATGTCCCCGACCAAATGAGTCAAGTTCACTATCAAATCCTTTTGTTTTAAAGTTAGAAGAGAATGGGAACGCTGATCAAGCACCCTGATATATAATATAACAGTATTATACCATATATATATACCAATATATACTGTACACCATACAATTGAGTGTAGAATGGAGTTGTTAGGGACAAATCTCATCCACAATAACAGCAAAATGCCATGGCATTTGTCCTGGCCTCTTTAATGCAGCGCAGCAGGAAGCATCAGACTGCCGAGGACAAGCGCCGCCATTATCGAGAGCCATCAAGTTAATGAGTGTTTGATTGGGAACACTGTGCATTTTGATACCATTTTTGTAAAAATTGGTCGGCATGCCAAGATGGAATTAATTGTTTAATACTATGTGTGTGTGTGTCCAGCCTGCATTATAAACACATACATGATCTAGCCATGTAGCCTACGCACTGGGCTTCCGTGTGCCCTCCATGCCCAGTTGATCATCGGCGCATGCCTCTGCTCCCTGTCTCCCTCCATCTGCTCTTGTCCCTGTATTTACAGAGCACAGTCACACATTCTCTCCTCCACCTGCCAGGGAACATTACACGCTCCTCTGTATCCATTTTGATTATCTGCAGCAGATGTTCTGGTCCAAAGCCAAAGGAGGTAAAGAGGAGGGAAGGTCTGCTCACCGTTTTACTGCTCTCGGATTATGTATCAAATAAACCCGTGACAATGCAACACTTCAACCAAACACCACCCTTATTAACCCCTGAACACAGTTCACCATATTGTCCCCACTTCATTTAACAGAACACATTTTGGGACTAATAAAGAAGTGAGGGGGCGCATGCCATTTCCTCCAGCGTGTGACTGATCGAGCATTATAGTGACAGACAAATCAAAAGATCAGTTGTATGCACTTCCTGCTGAGTCAGCTGTCCGCACAACACAAGTATGGCAAATCTGCTCTTTGTTGTGCGCGCAGGAGGGCAGCCGTGCTAGAAGTGAACCCGGGGTGGAGCAGGATAACCCGGATGTTGACACACTGGGTGTAATCTTAACGGACGACAGCTAGAGAAAGTAGAGCGGGATTAGGGCGTGACGTCCGTGTCACGTTTCATTCTGCGTTGCGACGGTTGAAGTCAGACATCTAATCAAAATTGTGGCAGGTTGAAGCGGAATAGGAAAACAATCTCGCAGCCTCCGTCTCAAAAACGTAGGAGCATCCAAGCGCGAGACACAGTTTTCTGATGTATACTGTTGTTTTTCAGGGAGGAAGGGGACTCACCACAAGATCCTGGTCCTGGAGGAAGTCTTGTCGACTCTAAAGAGAAAATACATTAGACAGTAGATTAATCTTGGTTCCCCGCTACACAACACTCAAACCTGATGAATGCCTCTGCGGTCTTACGGCGCAAGATGTGTTATGTGCCGGCAAAACGTGTTTTTACATATGAACTGATATTATGAATGAATATATGTGACCTGCTGTCAAGAAAGATGAGTAAAAAGACTATCACATAAAAGGAACTACGGTTGTAGACTCCCCGGTATCTTGACACGTTTTTGCTGCTGACATTGCTACTGAATAATTTCACATTTGAGTTGGCCAATCAATATTTTATTTAGACTCAATATCAGCAGATACCAGAGCATCTCTAACCCGCACCACATTCACCTTCGCTTTATCAAGAGCCAAGCCTTTACCATACCAGTGAAAATACTTGACCAGGAACCTCAAATGTGAAGATCCTTATTTGTCTCTTAATATTTTGAACAGCATAGAAGTTAGAACGCAACGAACCCCACGAACTCAGATGACCCACGTCTTGCCTCCACTCGCTCCATCTCCTTCTCTACCTGGAGCCGTGTCAGAGTCACGTCCGGCTGTGGCGAATCAATCTACCGCTGATCACCGCTTATCCCTTCCTCCCCAAGGATAAGCCAATCAAATAGTTGCCGTTGCCGCTCAATGCCGACACGCTCGCGTGGCACCCACTCAGGTCGACGGCAAAATGAAAATGCCATAACGAGGGCCTCGCACCTTGGGAGTGGGTGAGGAGAGAAACGGTTACTCTTGGAGGTACGTTCAGTGATGTGTCAGAGAGACTCCACTTCAGCTCCCTGTAGGCGTTTCACCGGATCCTCAAAGTACGGTGTCACGCTCAAAGGAAAGTCACCCAGATGTTATTTGAAAGGCCACATTCATCCCCACGTGTGCTGACAGATCGTGTGCCTTTTCCAGTGGGTCTACACTCTACACCATCCATTATGCATGTAGGTGCCACAGCGGCAATAATGCTGCGCTCCTATTCGCACGCGGCTTATAGCCAATAGCAATCTGTCGCCGCTGACAGGATGACAGTTTACTGATCAGTCCTTTCCTGACCTCTTCTCATGCGGACCCTTTCAAGGTGATAAATGAGAGGGGCGCCAATGTCAGAAACCATTGAAGATGTATCCAGGGAGAGTGCACACGCGCATGTGATTTACTACCATCGCCGTAAAATATTCATAAAATGGCATCTTTTATGATGATGTATTCATGTCTTGTGGCTGGTTTGGGGCGGATTAGCGCAGAGCGTACAGTGTAACCTGTGTTTTAGCATTTTGGATATGTGCTGCACTGCTGTAGGTGCAGTGGCACAATACTGAGTAGCATGCCTACACCACTGGGTGGCAGAACACAGCTGGCTAGGTTTAATGCATCTGCATCTCTGCATGTCTCTTTGTACCACTGGATAAAACCTATGACAGAGACAGACAACGCGCTCGCTCCATTCGAACGGGATAACTGGTTTGACGCCATATGTGATACTAGATTAGTATCTATTAGTATCTAATACTAATACCTCATTCTACCATAAACTACACGATGTTTTGAAATTCAATCGTTGACATTCTGTTTGTTGCTGTCAGACATCAGGTGAGGGCTGTGCTCTTTTGGTGTGTTTGTTGCCCAATGCTGAGAATGGAAATGTGAGGTTGTCTGTCAGCGATACGGCTGGCGATCGTCTTCCTGCTGACACAGGGACACTCTTTGTTTTGGTCTTAACAGCCAAGAGTGGGAAACAAGCGGGCGCATCAACTACACCTCCATCTACCATGGAGGCACATGACCCAATGCACAGTGATAGAAGGTAAATCAATGTGGCATAAGTGTTTCAATTCATCAGGGAAATGTAAAGCCATTGTAAATCAGATTATTTCATTAGACTAGCATCATTTAGCTGATTTCACGATTTTTGCTTTCATGGCAATGTGACAAGATATGATACAAAATATTAACAAATTCACATTTCATAATGTTAAATTTTTTATGTAGATGTGCAAAGCTAGCTATATTAATTAAGCTTTCCCAGAGTAGGACAACTGGGAATATTGTCACCATACAGATCAGGAAGAGCACCTAATTAATCATGCTGGATCAGCACTGTTCCTCTGCCAGGTGTGATAAATAAGGGCTGTTATGAGCCGTTATGTTCAGTGTGTGACGGTCCAACAGCATCATTTATCACAAACTGTCTGTCAGTGACTTGAATCTGCAGTTTTCAAATCTTTCCCCTTTTCTAACCAGTGTCTCATACCAGCCAGTTACTGATTTAACAATATGCATGATCTTTTTTTTACTTTATTTACTTGCTTTGATATAGTATGTGCATATAAAAATATAATCTTCTACTCAAAGATGGTAGTGAATTTCCCCAGCTAATTTAATTTCTTAGCTGCCATCACAGTTATTAGCATAATAATCATTAAATAATCAAAATAATACATGTATTGAATACAGCTTGGTTACCTGCCACTGTGACAATAGAAGTGACAGACTTGCCAAGCAAAAACTAAACTAAACTAAAAAAAGTATAGCAGCAAGCGGCCATTAGTGGTGTCGCCAGCATATGGGGTCAATTATTTGACAGTGACAAAATAAGCTTGATTCATCATTATGGAAAAGATAGAACATTCTGCAACTGCAGGTGAAATGCTGCCTGACATATTGTCATTTGAAAAATTGCCAATTTGTCCTGATGGTCCCAAATATGTGTTTGGTTGCTCTAGCATAAAGTATTTAGGAATTATGCCTCACTTCCTGTTTTCATGTCTTTGTTGTCAAATTCATTCACGCCCCACGGAAAAATGGTTTGGATTTTCAAAACTCGGGGTAATAGCCGTAATCTTGGAAGTCGATAAACGCTGCGTGCAAAATGTTGCTGAGATTAAACTTTGTGGGAGAAATAGCAAAAAAAATTGTTTTGCATGAAGTTCAAAATGGTGGAAAAACTATTATGGCGGAAATGAGAAACCTACATGCGAAATTGATTTGGCTTCAGGCAAGGAATCTGAGGTTTGATTCTTATGGTTCAGGAATTATTGGCCAAAACTTAAACTTGCTTGTTATAGCGCCACCATCTGGCTGATCGGTATGTATTTTCACTATACAACAACACATTTTAAAGGAGCAGAGCCAAGTATGGCAAAATGCACACAGGTGAACTGGAAAAAAGCTCCTCAGGTATGACACCTGTGAGGGAAACTGTAAGAGTAACATGGCTGTACGCACAATCCTATGAACTTGCACTTGGCTGGACATTTGCCAATATTGTCTTAAGGCTTAAGGCTGACTTTACTGTCTCCAGCAGGGAACCAGCTATCAATAACTCTAAGCCTGTCAAAATACCAGCATCATCTGCCAGCCTCCTCTATATCTTCAGTTTACCATCACAACCTCTCTTCAAGCATAGCTTTTAGACAATGTTTGTGTAGGGGCTTGTATGGGGGAGCAGTGACCTTGTCCGCTCCTTCCTCTGGTTTGTGCCGACACAGACATTGGATTTAAACACAGATACGAAAATGAAGGGGCAAAGTTGACTAAATGTCCCTTTAGAATTCAGAATTCGTTTTATTGGCCAAGTATATTTGCACATACAAGGAATCTTTGTTGGTCTAGTTGCTCACATAGACACATCCAAAGTAAGTGTAATACAGTAATATAAATACAATTTAAGTGTAGGAATAAAATGTAAGTACAAAAAATATCGACAAATGTATGTTTACATATGAGTCAGGAGTAGTGCAGAGAATATTAATTCAAGTATTTAAATACAAATATAAATAAATGTATGTGTATATAGTCCAAGGTAGTTCAAAAATGTGAATATATTATAAAAAAAACATCAACACATGTACAGTATATGTATATGAATCCAGAATAGTGCGTGAGGTAATATAATGTCTCTGTGAGTCACAGCTCGTGGGGAAAAAGCTGTTTTTATGTCTGGTTGTTTTGGTCATGATTGACCGAAGCAGCTTGAAGGCGGGGCTTGAAGGATGCGGTGGCCAAGGTGTGATGATCTTGGCTGCACGTTTCCTGGCCCTTGTGTGTTGGAGGTCCTGGATGGATGGCAGGCTGCAGCCAATGATCCTCTCCGCTGACCGGGTGATGCGTTTTGGTATCGTTGTGTGACAGTGATCAAGCATTCTCTCTGTTGGCACATGGCACAACATGCGTTGTCCGGTATCCTCTCACACAGCCAGGCCTCGGTGAAGCAGAGGGCAGATGAGGGGGCAAAGCCGTTTTGGGGGTTTTGATCAGAAGTTGTAGTTCGTCCAATTTGTTGTCCGGGGAACGCAGGTTTGCAAGGATGATTTCTGGGAGAGGAATTGTGTGCGACAAAAACAATGTCATATCAACAAGGAAATTGAGACAGTAAAAACGATGCTATAATGGGACGCAATTTCCAGTCTTGTTTTGTTTATCCTCTTTGACAGATTGTTTGCAAGCATTTTGTCGGGACTGCCATTGCTGTTGTCTGCTAATGGCAATATCCATCAAACTGTATGTGGAAATGACGGTGCGACAAAATTATTTCTCCAAGGACAGACGAAGAGCAAATAAAGACCAATGATTGGTCAAAGTCTGGGATGTATCCATTTCAATTTAAAAGTTCTTTCTCCGCTCTTATCCATTCTGCATTCATCTCCACTTGTTTTCAACAACAGGGCTTCCTAACAACAGAGACAACTTTCCAAGGGATTTTGTTGCCTAGTGCTTGTGAAGAAGGATGATAATTGCACACACACCAAATCTAATTGACACATTAAAGTGAAAAAGTGAAACAGTGAACAAGATTATTCCTTTTCTTCATGAGCTAAGAATTTAGAAAAATGCTAATTCAACTAAGAGAGCTATATGCCACTGTGTCTCCTGCCCTCACATACATATGTCCTGTTTAGTTGACATAATAGAAGTTGGAAACGAAATATCACTTGAATTAAATAAATGTACTGTTTATGTTTGGTGCCGGACAGTTTCGACATTGTTAAAACACACATTCCCTACTGGAGAAATCCGGCGCTGTTGTTATATATTTAGCCATTATTTGCTCGCAACCAATTCGCCAGTGGACCGCCATGATGTCAGCCGCAAAGTCTCTACTGCCACACATAGTCGCTGTAAGCGTCTGAAGTTGGTCTATAAACGTGGAGGCAAAATGCCCCAAAAATACAAAGAGCTGAGATGTCAAGGAACAGATGAATAAAACATTACTTGCCAGTAACGTTAAACATAAAACCCAAAGGAACACGGGTCACTGGGAGGACAGCCGCTTACTGGATGGGAGGATGTGCATGGGAAGTACACGGAATGTCCTTTATAAAGGTCTGAATAGATAAATAAAATGCAGCTTTTGTCCCGAGTGCAGATGGAGGTCATGTGTTATTTCCCCGAATCATACGTGCTGTCCCTAAAATCTCATTGGACATCTTCGTAATCCAAGTGACCTAAATGTATCACCCTGACCTGCATCCCCCATATATACTGTATATATATATAATGTCCAGAACTGTTTGTGCAGATCTTTTTGCAAACACCCTTCCTTCAATCTTGTTGACGAAATACTTATTCAGTGCATGCTATCCAAGTCCGCAGTATGGTATACTATATACTATACTATAGTATACAGCAGTATGTCTTACATATAGCAAGAGGTCTACAATATTTCTGCCAACTGCTCCCTTCTTAGTTCCTCGGGGAACCGCACTTCCTTTGTGCCCAGACAAAACATTTCATCAAATCCTCTATCTCACAAAAAGAAAACCACATTAACCCCATTTAACTGTGTTTCAGAGAACGAGACACACCACTTCTGACGCTGACAGGCAACAGGTCGAAACCAGCGTACTATTTGAGGGTATTGTGCCGAATACTGTGCACCGTCTCACCGGCCACTCACAAAAGCAGGAACAGGTCACCGTAACCGAGACGCTCAATAATCATCCCACCAGGCCAATCACGTGGACAGAAGTGGTCTTTGAAATCGCCCCCCCCCCTTTATCGCGTCACGCGTTCATCCGCCGACCTCACTATTCCTCTCTTCTCTTCCGTCTGGGTAACTTTCCCCCCCGTGATGGTTGATGCTGCACAGCGAGGAAAGCAGAGTGCAGACAGTCAGTGACCTTGTCAGAGTCATCTAGATCTGCAGTGGTTGAGCAGGTGCAAATGCAAGTAGTCTCACGCCCTCCTCCCGCTTGGCGCCTCTGTGACCTGCACAGGTTAGTGGTGAGCTCAAGCACGAGCGCCGCTCACAGTGCACAATCCAGCAAACTGCAGAA
>OMOT01052948.1:0-11004 GCA_900312575.1 Acanthochaenus luetkenii
TGACACACCTGTGAGCATTTGTTAACCATCTGTTCAGTAAGCCATGGATTATGATGATGATCACATTTCATAGACGAGAGTCTAAGCTCAAATGTGGTAATCCTGTTTCATGGTTTAGACCCACAGTGAGCACCACTGTAGTTTGATTACAGCACAACCGCACTTACTTAGACCCCTTGGGAATGGAGGTAATGTGAGACAATGATATGTTCAGAGCACTTGAATGTTTTGAATTTCTAGACAAATTACTCAACATATGAAAGGTACATGCAGAATAAAGTGTCTTTGCACTGCTGCATTTTTTGTTTTGTTTATTGATGTCTAATTTGTAGACTGGATTGTTCCTAAGTCTGGGGTTTGGATGAACAAGGTTCTTCACATATTCATACAGCTGATTGAAATGTAATCTTCTTTGTCAGAGGAATGAGTGAATGATTACTGTAATAAACAATATCAGAACTGAAGATGATTTAGTCTATCAGCAATATCCTGTGGGAAGGGATTGTGATGATTTCCCCCTCATTTGCAAGTCTTTCCTGTGGGAGGACATGCTAAGCAGATTTGATTTGTTTGCATTTAAATTAGTTTTCACTGAACAAAAATAGGGAAGGGAATGATGATCACATTTCAAAACCCTTCATCAGAGCATCATACGCATTATACTTGTGTCCGAGGAGGGGATGGATCATTTACAGTTGGTGGTGGTGTTGCTCTGTGCACAACAACCACATAGAAACGGGAGTTCTGGTGCAAAACGTTGTATCTGCGTCTTGGCCACTGTCCATGGTGCTGAATGTGTTTCAAGCGCACACACCATGATATATAATTTCACAAATGTGTGCAAAGTCAGCCCTCTCCTTTTGGGGTCCCCAACCAAGATGGTAGGCCCACTCTGACCTCTGCCAACGTTATCGATTCATGCTGTGATCTTCCCCACCAATCAACAGCTTTAAAACACTAATATCAATAAGAATTAATTTAATTTAACTGGGGCACAAGAAATTTGACCTGGTTGATTGTTGCTGCACAACATCTGCACAATACAAGCTTCACACATCCTAAGCCAAATAATTGTACCAGTATAGCAGCATTGGCATAGTAAAAGATGTGCAAAGTACAACTAGATTGATACATAGCAGAATATGCATTGACGACAGATGTGTATTATACAAGTAGATTGATAGCCAGAAAACCCAATTATGGTAAACAAAGAAAAGAACATACTGAAAATCACAATCTATACCCTATAATCAAAATGCAATCAGGCAATGCAAGTGTAACATTTATTGTATTGTTTTCTCCGCCCTTAATCATGTAATATTGTCACGTAATACAGACACTTTACTGCCTAAATGTTTATGTAATGTGTTGTAGCAGTGTGTCATGTGTCATAGCACAATTTGTCATGGCTAAACCCAGGGGGTGTGTTTCAGTTAAAAGTGGCATGTGCCAGGTGACCTTTATTTTACAATTGTTGCTTGATAAATGGACAGACTGTTCCACTGCTATGTCACAAAGTACATAAATACAACACAGACTCCGAAGGAAAGATGGAATAATGACCGATCAATATTCTTTTTAGAAGAATCCATGTGACAGAATATGATAAATGGGGGTGTGTGTGTGTGATAAGATAGCACCATCTTATAACTTTATAGCATCTTATGTAACAACACTGGAACCAAACCAGTGACAGTTAATTTAGGACAAAAAAAGGGGGCCCCTGGAGGCGGTGGAGCCTTCAGTATCGCTTTCAGGTGGCCTTGAAAACTAAAACGGGATAATAAGCCCCTCTGTCAGTCGTTAGATTCCTGGATATGCTTTGGAAACACTAGACATGTTGGCGCAGTGGAAAAGGTACTTAATTTGTTTAGTGAGAAAGACAGAATACGCATCATTAATAAAAGCAAATATAATGTATATTCATTTCCCGTGCGTTTATTCTTCCATACCAAACAACTTTTCGCCCATAATGGGCTTCGTCAGGTTAGATTGATCTTATATAGGCCTATTCCTCCAAATGCATCAATTAGGATCGGGTGTTAGGGGAAGACCCTCCTCCAAAAAAAGGAGAAAGACGTCATAGACCTGAAAAGTGTTCAACACATGTGCATCATATTCAAGATCAATACATCAATACCACATTTTCAAATATCAACAATTAAACAATAGAATTACAGGAGTCATCAATTTATTTGAAAGAAAAGGTCGTAATATCAAAGTCGAGATTCATGTCACATCTCAATCAAGTATTTATATCTGTGGGTTTATGATACAGATCTGTTGCAAGTGAATTGCATTCTTTAATGACAGTAATATCCAAATCAATACATTCATTATTCACTTATTGCCTTTAATAATGCTTACTTGTATGTTCAGCACCGGTTTTTAAGAATATCTACGAGGATGTGCATATACTCTATTTTTCATTAATCCCAGTCTTTTTCTATCAGTGTGCGCTGCTGAGAATACAGAACTTTAAAAACAAGCTGCACCAGACAAATCAAATATTTGTCCTGCAAATTATTGACATACAGCATCCGTGGTAGCTGCTGACCTACGATGGGAAGTCATTCTGCGTATTGATCTGACGGTCGTGGTGAGCTGATGACAAGCTGAGGATATGCATGTGTCTGCGTGTGTGCGTACTGTATGTGCACACGTGCGTGAGAATATGAGTGAGGGCTGGAGAAAGAGGGAGAAAGACAGAGAGAGAGAGGGAGAAAGAGACACAGATCAGAAGTTCTTGAAGGACTTGACATTGGGAGGTTCAATTTCATGCAACACAGACAAGAAGCATACGTTTATCTCTGCCTCTCGCTATCTCACATCTCTCTACCACTCCTCTCCCTCAGTGATAGACGATCGAGCTGAGATCAAATCAAAGAGTGGAGATTAAAGCAGGTCTTTGGGGTTCACCGGGGGGGGCGAGCAGCTGGTGGTAGAAGGACTGGCACATAGCCAGTGCTAATGAGCAGTTGATTCCACTCTACACCTCATTGTTCGTATTATCATTTTTGCATATCGTAAGTTGTTACCCGACTGATGATGAGCCTATCAATTGTTTCATGATGGAAAAATACTATTGGCAAAACGCATTCAAGTCTGCTGTTTAATTCTTAAAAAGTGTTTTTAACAGTGAGCTGACCAGGTTGCTGTGTACTCGACAAAACAAAACAAAGAAGTCCTAATTGCACCCTGTTGTTAAATGCAGCTATCTCTGAGTGCAGCATGTACCATTCAATGTTGTACTTCCATGCTTGCGTAATCATAAAAACATCCCAGAGAATCACAAATGTTAATATAACGGCTCTGTTGAATGCTTGATTCTGATTGGCTTGATTCTGATTTCCCCCCAGAAGTGTAATTGAGCATAATCACTGTTCTAAATCAATAGACATGTCCACACTTGCTTTCCATCTTGCCTCGCTGCTCCAGTGTTCTCCTTTCTTTAAGCATCACATTTAAATAGGCACCATGAATGGCTTACGACAGTCATTTTTTATATTTTGATATTATTTAACTTAAGTGGTCTGTTCAGATTTAATCCTAGGACGTAAATATCTGTTTATGACTCTGACGTCTCAGCTTCCGCTCTTTCTTTCTTTCTGGTATCACTCTGCACAAACATTCGCGAGACGGAAGTAGCCGCCAATATAAACCGAAGAAGAAGAGACGGAAGTGAGATAACGTTAGTTTCTGCGATTGTTTTTCTTTTAGTGAAGTTCGAGCCAGAATACACCGATTTAGAATTAGAAGAGATTGAGGCTGCTCACACTGCTGCAGCCTCAGGACGACGCGAGCAAAATGCGTTCTACGCCGCAGGGAAGTAGATCTGCCGTGGGCGAACAACGTTTCAACTGTCATTGCAGCGGGCACATTTGTACTACACACCAACAAAATAAAACTTTGTTTGTTTCACGGGGTGGCAGCAGCTCAGGAAGTAGAGTTCCTGTACATTACATGAAAATGGTACATGGATTAAAAGACTCAAAAGCTGTGAAAACTTTCAAAATATGTAAAACCTTGGGTGTCTAAATGTAAGTCTTAACTGTAAACTGTATTTGTTATAATGCCCCTGTATGCAATGTTTCTATACAACTTTGACTCTCGCCCATATGTATAGTATGTAAACGCAGTAATACTCTCAAACATTTCTTACTGCTTACCTAGCTGGTCTCTAACGTCAAATGACACTTTGAACCCTGTTAAACGGCTGTACAACCGTGCCTACGACTGTGCTGCACTCGAAAGAGCTAGTGCGTTAAATGTTGATCCCAAATTAACATCGATAAAACTTTACTATCAGATTCAATATCACCTTACTCCATCCCTCATTAGTACTCTTCTTCCCAGGTTCTCAACTGCAAGACAAACACGAGCCACTCGTGCTATATCAAACTGTGAAAATCCTCTTCCAAGATATAAAAATAATTATGGACGCCAATCTTTTTATAGTGGTACAGTAAACTGGAATGAGATTCGCCTAAATTTACGTAATACTTTGGCTGGCTTTAAACGGCTCTATAGGAATCGCCTAATGGAGCGGCAGGTCTGCGGTCACTGACTTGGGTGATGAGGCAACACTTGGGCTGCCACAGATGATAGATAGACAATCCTAAATCCCCTTTTTTTCCCTCTTCACTTCACTTTTTATTACTTTTCCTATCTTTTGCTTCTAAATATCTATGCTAGCTAGCATGAGTTTCCTGGATGAGAGGTGTATGGGACTGAAAAGCTTTGTGCCTATTTGCCGAAGGAGTGAAATAAGTGATTAGTCTTCAGACGCTAATAGGGAAACAGAGATATTGCTGCCAAGCTGCTAATCCAAATCATGTTGCCTCGCAAGCCACATGAAATATTACTAAATATCTTGCACTGTGAACTTGGGAGAAACAATTTGTGTTTTGTCTCGCAAGTCTACACATTATGCATGTATTTGAGAAAAGAATTACTTGTTGGTAAGCTGTAGAATGAGCACGGAAACGCAGGTCAGGGTGATTCGCATTCTTCGCCTCAGGCAAGCCGATCCCTCCAAAAACCCCAACATTTACGATGTTCGTTTTCCCCTCTGTTCCTTCACATTACAGATGCCATTCTGCTCTGTCCGGTGGCACTTTCTGCCGAGCCTACCTGGCTGTATAGTTTAACAGCAGCTATACCTCATTCCATCTTTAAAGTCAAAGATAGGGACATTTACAATGGCTTAACCTCCAGGTTTTCCAATCTATGCTGCAGTTATTTGACCAAACCAAGAAAGGTTTCCCTGCTGAGACAATGGAGACATAGTAACATGACACAATCTCACCCTGTATCTGTGATTTGAATGTAAAATATTGGACATGGTCCAGTGATGTAGTGGCTTATTGGCTTTTCTGTTAAGTACAGCATGCAGACATTACGTCTTGCTAGTCATACAAAGATTGACCTGTGAAGTGCACACTGAACTGTAAAGCAAAGTAGATGATTAAATCAGAAAGCTGTCCCAGCTCATCATTATAACCCTGAGCATAGGGACGATAAAAGCCTATGCAAAGGGAGAAACCACTATAGAATATTGATCACTGAACCAACAAAAATAGTCTTTCATTATAGTCTTTTCACATCATAAAACGTACACAATTACAAAGCACAGCCTTTGAAGGGTTTAAATGTCTCTGGGCAGAAAACCTGGCATTTTGGATGCACAGCATCTCTGCTGTCAAGTTAAAGCAGGGCTGCTCTGATCAGAATTTATAGTAGACAAGCACAGAAACCAATTGGTAATCTAGCCCTCTGGTAGATGAAAGTTAATTGGCTGGGATATATTTTCCCAGCAAACCGCTCAGCTCCATGAATGGCATTGAGAAGACTCAAACATTAAACAACTAAGCAGCACTAGGTTGTAACACATCAAAGTGTAGTTCTCAATCTTGTTCTTTAGCTCTATGCACTATGAGTTTTTGTGTGTGTTTATTTATATTGTGTATCACTCAGTATAGTACACGGTAAACCAAGCGGCACCGTGCTGTTTTACAAGCAAAAGTCAAATAAGCAAATTATCTACAGTTTATGTATTTAATACTATAAACCAAAGATCCACAGAACACGAAGGCTCACTGCAGCATCGAAGCTGTTCTGACTGTTTCCTGGGTCAGTGTGCAACAGACTACCTGACCAGGTAGATGACAGGATCTGCTGTTTTGGTTGACTTTGGGACATGTCTTCATTGTTTTGAGAGCTTGGTTGCATTTTGTGCATGAAATTAAGTGTTTGGTGAAACAGTCTCAGTGTTGACAGTCACATTAGGGGTTTTGCAAACTCCGTATTAAGAAATGCTTGTACGGTAACCAAATGTGGAAAAACTGTAAAGATGGCATCTTCCTTTTATTATAAAAACATGGCCGTGAATGTGAAGCTGAATATCCATGGCTCGTCGTTGTGTGATATTTAAATTATTGTCAATGATCAGTTGTTTGTGAATGTTTAGGCGAAATAAATAAGTATTTATGCCGAAGACATGCAAGTGCAAAAGTTACAGCCCATGACATGAAGATCTCCCTCCATCCAGCTGACCAAAGTTGGCAACCCTGGGTTACATAATGCACTTCAAATGATCACAATGCATGTATTATGGATATGGAGGGATACAGCGAGCGTAAGGGGATTTGATATCGAATAGAATATGGAAATTCGACGGTGCTTACATTGTCACTGATGTTGCTTCTTCCCTTTTTAAAAGCTCATCACTCTCCTACTCTCATAGCCAGCGATTTCATCCAGATCCTTTCCTTCTCTTATCCAAACAATGGGCCATCTTTCTCTTTTGTATAGCTTGTCATATTTCTTTTTTACAGTTTCCAAAAGGTTCCCTCTGCTTCTCTATCTAGCCCTGCTCCTCCCCATCTGATCTCCTTCTCTCCTCTTTCTCCAGCTGTCTGTCTTCAATGGAATTACAGAACAATAACTCGTACTTCACCTCACAGATACAGGACAGGGTCTACAGTGGGCTCCAAGTGCACTTAAACTTTGCTACTAAACTTCATACAAAACCAGATGATGAAAGACTTACCGGTATACGGCAAAGCCTCAACACAGAACAGCCCTCGAAGCCCCAGACACTCTCTCCCCATGCATTATAGATCAGTGGCAACTCAGTTCCCCTCTGGATTCCACAGGGCACTACACTACACTAGACTAAGTGGCTCACATATCTTACAATGGGATGTATAATGGGATGTGAAATGCAATTTTCATGCGCGATTCAAAATTATTCAATATCAAGTGAACGGATTAATTCAAATCAGACTCGCAGCAGAGCCAGCTGCGTCGACTCTATTCCCCTTTTCCTTTTGAGCTACTGCTCAACGCTCCTCCTTTTCAATTTCGCCCGCTCTGTGATCTCTCTCTCTCTCCCTCCCCCCTTTCTCCATCTCCTCTGTTACGCAAATAGAAAGGTTCCAAATGGGTTCTTGGTTAGCTGGTATGAACCTGCCTGAAGCTGTCTGGCTTGGAGAACCATCTATACTGTATATCACAGCTGACTGACCAGCGATCCTGGTCGTGTTGTGCGATGGCTGCCGGCACAAAGGGACGCCTACGGCGCTCCGTCCTGCAACGTGGCAGGATGAGCCAGTGGCTGAAGGTTCTCCTCATCAGCCTCAGCTCATCATGGAGAGGGTGGGAGGGGCTTCTCCAGGACGGCGTTGAAAGCACTGGATAAATCAAAAAACATGATTCTCACAGTGTCCCCTGGCATCTGCAGGTGTGAGTAAGCCCTGTGGAGCAGGTAGATGATGGCGTCCTCCACGCCGATGCGGGCCTGGTACGCAAACTGCAGGCGGTCAAGGACGCCACAGACCAGGGGCCTGAGGTGCTGCAGAACCAGTCTCTCTTCATTATGTGTGAGGTCTGAGCGACTGGCCCGTAGTCATCGAGAGCTCTGGGACGGCCTGTCTCATAAAAACCTCAACGACAAACTCATAACTCATAACCTTTCAGCATAGTGGGATAAACCATCCAGTTGCAGCCTGCATGTAAGTGTTGTCATTATCTCCAATTCAAATATAGTTTAGTGATGTTATATGCGTCGTGTTTCAGCCACGGAGACCTATGGCAGATAACATCTGATACTGTATCAGTGTGTTTCATGGTCCCAATAAATAAGTGAAATGTAGGTTTTATATCTAGTCATAATTTCCCACTTGTGGATGTGCTGCTTCAGCCTTTTAGAGTCGTCGTATTGGATTGGATTTTTTTGTTGGCTCAGCAGTCTGCCAAAAAAGAACACGATTGTTCAAGCGTACTTCTCACAGTAACATCTCAGACTATGAATCAGGATCCTATAGTTGACGAAGCACGGAGTAGTTACTATAATATTTTCAGCAGCAAAACAACCCCTGTGTGACTCGGTTGCTAAATGCATCAAATAAATAAAACACTTGTCCTGGCCTAAGTCGCAACAGAACAATACAATGAGAATCGTACAAAATCCGAAGTTACACTTCTGCACAAAGGAAGCAAAGTGGACGTCTCCTGGGGTTTTAAGTGCAGTCTGCAGTATTCTGTAAGCAAATGTGATTGTATTCATTATTTATAGTTTCTTACATAAACTGCTCTGACTTGGTCAAACACCCAGGTGCCTTTAGCTACCAGAGCACACGGCTCAAATGAAAAATGTCATTAGACTTCTTGTCATTCAACTTCATCTATAGGGGCTATTTTGTGATCATATAAATAGCATATTATTTAATACTATTTGAAACATCAGGTCTTATATTTCATTTATACTGTATACTCATGTATACTGTATCATTTATATGTATTTACAATTTTGGCAGATAAACAAAAGGGTTAGCAGAGTTCTTGTCCCAGGTCTTTTCTGTGTGTGTCCACCTATTTATGCTGAAATCAGATTATTTTCCATTATTTCTGTGACCTTTATGTCGTCAAGAAATCAAGACGTTCCAACTGTAGAATACTCCCAAGTCTCTAATACTCTGACCAAAGTATAATATTGCGATGTAGTTACATCTAAGAAGGCCACATACCATGTGCCGTTGGTGAGCTGAATAAAACGTGTCTTGAAAGTCTTTGAATCCGCTGAAGAGTTTAAAAACGAGATTTTGTGCATTTTAACAAATATATATATATACAGTAGGTTTTGTAAATCTGTGAAATCTGTTTATATTGCCTTGGTGTAGTTACACCTTGCTTCTCTCTCGGTGTAAGTCGGCCCAGCTGTCTCTTTGTCTGCGTCGGAACCTGCCAGAAATAAACCATCACTGTTTGTGCCAGGAACCTCCTGCCTCTGCCTGTTGTGTTTGCGCTCGGGTCCGTTACAGCCGCTTTACGAGGCAGCTCGTAAAATGTTGAAGTTAGATTTACTTTTTTTTCATTGTTTTTTCATTCAAGACTATATTTTCTATTTCCTGCAGTCAGACCACACTAGTTTGGAAGTGAGTGGTCACGTCTCATAAATATTGATTACAGAAAGTAATAAGAATGATTTGATTTGTTGACATGCTCAATAACATTGGCAGATTGTCCACACTAGCAGTAAAGGACAGGGGGCATATTTTGTTTTACTATCTTTTGAATGGCACCTTTTCAAATATGGCTTTTAAGTTAATTCCATCATAACAACATGGTTTACTGCCCTTTAAATTACATTTGAGTCCACCTTCCTTGACTTCTTGCCTAGTGCAGCTTTATGCATTGCAATCTCTCTAATATACTGGGGAGTTAAATGAAGCTTCTTTATTAAAAACCCAACATTACAGAGCACTTGTTTATCCCACTAGACTGCTTTAAGGAATCTGTCTTGGTCAGACACCAAAAAAGTATATATCCCTTGAAGCAAAACAAAAATTGAAATATTGCAATTAAGCAAGAACTCTTATAAATCTGTGTCAAAAATGTAAAAAATTAATTAAAAAAAGACTGCTGGAGGTAACACATCCATTAAAACTGCTCAAGTAACAAATTACCTTCTTGGATGCAGAAGAATTCTTAATTTTACACCATTTGTTTTGGACTGTGTGCTTCACGTCTGATTAATAAAGACACACATCTGTTCATCTTCCCAGCTGTTACAACAGACTCTGCACTGTAGGCTGCAGCGCCGCTCGGACGTGACTCTCGCAATGGATCTTGGGTTTTTCCATTTGTTCTCGTCTGTCAAGTCACCATCTGATGCTTTCTTGGCTGGCAAGTAAACTTACGGGATCTTTATCCGTCCTCTGTCCTCCGTCCTCTCGTTCTTATGTTATGGAATCATGGTCCGGTGGTTGGATATGATGTAAAATGTGTTATGGAGGACACAAGAACCAGGTGTGATTCAATAACTACCAGCGAGGACCAAACGCCTGTAGGCGCTACATCCTGCCGTTGAGCCCTTGAGCAAGGAACATAACCCCTAATTGCTCCCCGGGCGCTATAAATACAGCTGCTCTCTGCTACGGCCCCTTCAGCTTGTGCGTGTATCCTGTATGTGTCACTTAGGGCCGGATCTACTAAAGGCTCGGATGTGTAAAAACATGTGAGCACGCGCAAATAAATGTACAAACTGAAGAGCGAGTACTGAAGACTGCGTCTTTCAAATGTGCAAAATAACACCACGCCTTATCCAGTTAGTACTTTTGCCTCAACGAATATGCAAGATGGGGCGTTTACACGCTATTTTGAACAATACTGGGAGGAGAAAATGTAAATAGATTAATGCAGCACTGTGATCCGTCAAACCTCAACGCAACTTAGTTGACGGACATTTATTTAATACGTTTCTTGAAAATCTGTGATGCAGTAAAATAGTTTCACTTTGTGCTCTGTGACAATGAAGTTGAAACGTAATTCATACTGCAGTTAAGTGAGGAGTTTGCCGACACACTTGAATTGATTAGCGGGTCGTTTCCGTCCAGCCGTCCTTTGAGCTCAGGGTTCAGCTTGGTTTCTGAAGGGCTGAGTAGGCTGTTTGAATTGAGAGAGAGATCAGACTTAATGCAGAAAGGCACTATTTATATAAAA